>VMDR010015144.1:0-22676 GCA_007922815.1 Macrotus californicus | reverse complement strand
AGTTTTTCAAACAGTTTTACCTCTAACACAAGGTAGAGACTGGGCGCTTATAAGTAATCAATACATGACTGACTGATTAATTTATTTATTGACATCTTAATTGTGATATGAAAGTCCTGTGCCTCTGGCTTGAGGAAACCCATATAAAGGACCTGAATATTTGTTCACATCTGTGAATAAATGAAAGAGTGTACCTAGTTGCATCTTCCATGTTTTCACCTAGGTAATTTCCGCGTCCAATTTTGTACCTAGAACAGGGGTAACCTCTAGCTCATGGCTAAACGTAGCCTGCAATCTGGTTTTGTAAATAAAGGTTTATTGGAACATCACCATATTCATTTATTTATATGTTGTCTATGACTGCTTTTGCACTCAGATGGCAGACTTGAGTAGATGTGACAAAGACCATGTGATCCACAAAGCCAAAAATATGTATTATTTGGTCCTTTACAGAAGTGCCTTCCTGCAGTTTTGCCTGAAACATTCTCTCTCCATTAGGAATGGTACACACAGTGGAATATTATTCAGCTTTTAAAAAGAAGGAAATCCTGCCATTTGAGATAACATTAATGACCCTGTAGGACATTGTGTTAAGTGAAATAAACTAGACCCAAGAAGACAAACACTGTGTAATCTCTCTAATATATGGAATATAAGAAAGTTAAACTTACAGAAACAGAGAGTAGGATGGTAGTTACCAGAGACTGCAGAGGTGAGAGAAACGGGGAGATATCTATCAAAGGGTATAAACTTTAGTTGTGAGTAAGTTCTAGAGACTAACGTGTGGGGTGGGGCAAAAGTAGTTTACAGTTGTTTGTATGAAAAATAATACAATTATTAATAAATAACACAAGAATAAACTCTGTGCATGTGGTCACAACTGTAAACCTACTTTTGCCCCACGACGTACAACATGGTGACTGTAGTTAGTAGTAATGTACTATCCACTTAGAATTTGTTGGCACAGTAAATCTCAAGTGTTCTCACCAGAAAGAAAAAAAGGTAACTATGTGAGTGGTGGATAATGTTAATAAATTTGTTTTTAGTAATCATTTCACAGTATTAAGCATCACATTATACACCTTAAATATAGGAAACTTTTGTTTTTTTAAGTGTTCCTTGTCACTAGAATACAAGCAGGAGATGGATTTCTGTGTCAGTTTGTTCACTGATCTATATGCAGCCTCATGACCTGTAATAGTGCTCAAGCACTCAATATTTGTTCACTGAACAAAAAAAAAAGCAGAATGATATACAAAAGACCTCTTAGGATAGCAAAATGCTTCCTGATAATCTAGAGAAGACCATTCATTTACTCAATAAACATTTATTGTGTTTCAGCGATGATTCAAGGGCTGTGCAAGACACTGAAAAAACAAAAACAAAAATGCTGACATGATCTTTACCCTCCTGGAGCTTATAGTCCAGCGTGGAATCACTGAACAAACAACCAAACAAAAATTACACGCACACGGGGGCAGTGGTCAGCAAGAAGCTGTTCAGGACACACAAGGCGTTCCAAGGTCACATCTACAGGCAGCTGATCTCTGTGCATCTGCAGCGAGTCCCACCATGCTGCCTAAGGGTGAAAAGGTAAGGAAGGGTGGGACAGACACGGCCAGCACCAGTTCCTCTTCTCTCTGAATTAAGTTGGTGGGTTGGCAGCAGCTCGGAGGCACAAGTAGAGAATTGGTAGAGTTTAGATTTGGGCACTAGCAGGAAGGCAGATTTTCTAAAGTAGTCCCACGGCTGCTTTCAGTCAGGTTCTCATTAGCCTTGATGCAGGTTTCCCTTGATGGTGCCCTTTACCCTGACTTGGAGAGACTGCAGCTTTTAAAGAGGCAGTTCAGTCCCCACTGTGGCTCAGTCCTTGGCCTAATTTAGGTAGTACAATAATGCTCTCCCACTGTGAGGATGATGAGATGATTTTTCTGTGATTTCTTTTTTGAGAATTGCTGACCAAAATCTACAAGGAAACCACCCAGCCCATGAGTCTTTTGGACTCTGCTGCAGCTAAGCTGGTGTCCTGTTAATATAACAGGCTCATAATGGAGCTAGTCCAGAAGTGAAATGTTTCTTTTGCTCCCACAATTACATATTTCAGATAATCACAGACTTTAGAATTTGAAAGGTCTGATAGGTCATCTGACCTAATCTCAGCACTTAAAAAAAATTTGAATACTGAAACCCTAAAAGTCTAAGCTGTTCCTGTTTGACAAACAATTTTGGAGATGAAAATGCCGGGGATCTCAGTGCAACCTGATGCAACAAGGGGTAAAAGTGTCTTAAAAGTTTGAGATCCTTCCCACATAAAGTGTTATATTTTAAGGTACGCAGAAGAGTACTTCCTGAGGTGTGTGCAATCCTTCATGCCCTTAATTCCGTGTGGATCATGGCACTACCCACCACCTCACAAATACCCATTTTACCCAGCAAAGAGTTCCTTACCCACGGCCCTGGCCACCTGTCCGGGCTACTTCACTGAGAGGACACAGCTGCAAAGCTTTCTCACTGAACTGTGATGAAGCAACATTGAAAAAAAATCCATCCCAAAGTCAGATCTATAACAGCCATCTGAACAACGGGGCTATTAGAGGTGAACACATGCAAAGAATTACTTGCCTCCTTGAACTTTAAGTATGACTTTTTAAAAGTAATATAATGACAATAGTGTATATTCATAGTTCTTTGATCCTCAACAAATGTCTACAGAAAAAAATAATGAAAAATAATGTTTCTATCGCTCATTCACTTGCAGAAATGGAAATTCTTGTATAATTTCCATTTTGCCACCTCTAGCCATCAGTTTTTAGAACTTTAATCACCTGAGACAGATAGATGCTAGATGATAGATAGATGATAGATAGATAGATAGATAGATAGATAGATAGATAGATAGATAGATAATAGGTGATAGATAGATAGATAGATAGATAGATAATAGATGATAAATACATAGATAGATAGATGATAGATGATAGATAGATGATAAATAGATAGATGATAGATAGATAGATAGATAGATGATAGATAAATGATAGATGATAGATGATGGATAAAACAGAAAGAAAAAGAGAGCGGGAGAGAGGGAAGGAGGAAAGAAGGTAAATATACCAGATTTGTGTAGAAATCTCAAATTTGGGAGACAATAAATATGTTTCCATTTTTATGACATCTTGGATTCCATATATTTCCATGTATATTCAGTTATAGAATGTGTCCACATCAATTTAAAAGCTTAGAGTGGTGGGGGGAAAATTCAAACTGTAATTGAACAACAATAAAGTAATTTTTAAAAAAGCTTAGTCTCTTAATTGCACCAAAGTGCTTCCTACCATCTAACGTGCAGTGAGCATATGCCTAGAAAAGCCTGCGTTGGGGGAAAGGACATGACCTTTCACAGCACACTTGCACTGCCTCAGGTAAGCCGTGTCCCTCTGTGGTTACAGAGGGGCATGAGAGGAAATAGGAGCAAACAGGGTAGTCAGGTGTAATGTATGACAATGTCGGATGATGCTGGCCTCCCTCTGGTTACATCTACTTCCATCTATTGTTGATGGCCCAAGGTGATGTGGTAGCTTCTGTATGGATGTGGGGCACGTGTTTTTCAGGATGACAATCAGTATCACCCCACCTTTCTTCTTCTTCGGGAATGTTTTCAGAGAAGGGTGGTTACATCTTCCATCAGTCCTACCAGAGGCACATGACAATTCTCTGGGGTTGAGAAACCAACTGCTTCCTCGAGCAGCCATCCAGACTTTCCTGTTCCCAGACCATCTCTGAATTCCAGTTTCCTTCACACGAACCCATCTGAGCTGCTGGAATCCTCTGCTCCACCCTCTTGAGAGGCTTGGGGATTGGACACCATATATCACCTTTTAAGTCCTGTTTTATGAGCTATTTAGCACAGATTTTTCCTCTAGAGCTATTTAGGTCAGAAGTAGATATGAGCATCAATCTGTCTGATCACATTTATCCCCAAACTTTAAGGAGACACATGTCAAGACAGCACTGAGTGGGCCGTAAACCACCAACACAAAAGCATTTGGTTGGGGTAGTTGCCAGTCTCTGCATCTGGCACCACCCTCAATTATGATTGACTTTCTTGGAACTGCCTTTGCTTATTTCAGGTAGTGACAAGCTCTCCAACTCTGTCACTGCCCTCTACTTAATGCCAATGTCTCTTCACTGCCACAAAACCCCACCACCTGCTTCTCAGACCTCTCCTGAAGTGAACGGGCAGGAGTGGCGGGATGGTGATTAACAATATCAGACTTAACCTCACCTCCCTGTAAGTGCTACCCAGGAAGTGTCTGGAGGCTTGGCAGAGCAGTACTAGTAACACCTTTTGTTGGAGGTTTTGTGCCTGTAGTAGAGAGGACATTCCCAAACCTCAGGGTCCATAATTCACTAGCAGGATCCATAGAACTCAGCAAAGCTGTTATTTTCATGGTTATGGTTTATTACAAAAAAAGGATAAAGTTTAAAATCAGCAATGGGATAAGGCAATGAGAGCAGCATCTAGGTGAGCACCAGGCATGGGCTTCCAGTTGTCCTCTCCCACAGAGCTATTCAGGCAGTACTTACTTCCCCCAATGAAAGTGTGTAGCATCGTGCACCGAGTACAGCCAGCTAGAGCAGCTTACTTGAGCCTTGGTGTCCAAACATGTTATTAGGGGCTGGTCGTGTTACTAAGGTAACATATAGTTAACCTTCATCTCCAACACTTCTAGAGGTCAAGCTGATAACCTGTGGCCCAAGGCTTCCATCATATATCGTATTATTAGCATAGATTATCTGGCATGGCCCAGGTAAACAAAGTTACTCTTATCAGGCAGGATATTCCAAGAATTTGCAGTTTACCTCCAAATAGCTGGGGTGTGGGGGGAGCCAAATCTTTCTTTGGGCAAGATAAATATTATATTGCACAATGCCTTAGCTATAATTTTCAGTTATAGGGAAATTTCACGTTTTGCTACACACAGAATTCTATTTTTTAATCTGTATTTTTATTGCACTTTTTTCCATTACCATTTAGTCTCCTTATACCCCACTCCCTCCACCCTACAATCACCACACTGTTGTCCATGTCCATGAGTCCTTTTTCCTTTTTACTCAATCCTTCTCAGACTTTGGGAAAATTTGAAGACCTTCAATTTCAGAGTGCTCCTTAGCACATTTGGGTGAAGGGGTAATTCTGTATACAAATGTTCCAACTTGTATCTAAAAATTGGCCCACAAAGAAAGTTTAGAGGGGTTACAGTGCTAATTGGGGCAGGATCAGGAGTAGAACACAGATGTCCTAATACCAAACCTGTGTTTATGCTGTTACAGAGAATGTTCGCTTCCCCATGAGACAGATGGCTTGAGAGCCTGCTCTGTGCCTAACATGGAATTAGATAACAAATGGATGCCAAGGGCAATTACAAGTTATAATTTCTACACTTGGGGTGCTTTGGGGGTTAGTAGGCACCAAACAGACAATGAGAACAGAAAGATATGTTTTAAATAAATACTGAAAGGGAAATTAGAGAAGGAAAATGCCACCAAAGAAGGAGGAAGTGACACTTGTACCTGTTCTTTATATCCTTCTGCAAAGGAGGATAACAACATACTTTCTTCTCTGCCGTTCAAAACTGACAAAAGCACATAATCTTCAAATAACTAATCCTTTTTCTATTTCTGGGATACTTTGCCCCACAACACCTCTTTTAAAGCTTTTCCAGTTGTTTCTGATCTCATAATCTCTGTGTGTTTCTTATAATTTTACGGTAATATTTATTATTACTGACTTTCAATTGTATTTTCTTTAGCTGATATTTCTCATGGAATCCATCATGAGCTACATTTAGCTCCCTTTATACCATCTATGCAATACATTCTCAAAAACGATTAATTTTTTCATCATTCCTATTCAGAGGACTCAAACTGGAACCTCAGCATTCTAAATTACAGAGTTAGAGATATAAAGAGAACTTTATAATTAAGAAATGTACCAGGCTGCCAAACAGGAAACAGTGTTTGTCATTGAAGATCCACAATCTTTCTGCAACAAATCAATATTCATTTACTCAATAAATATTTACTGAAGACCCATCAGATTTAAAACATTTCTGTGAATATCTGATACATGGCAGAAACATGACTAAGGCAGGTAGTCTCAGCTCTCATAGGGCTTACCTTCTCTTTAAAGTAGTCAGAAAACAAACATGCAAACAAATAAATAATTTCCGATTTAAAAAGTCCTAATGAAGACCATAAAATAGAGTGACTGCAAAATAGGAGAGCTAACATAGATCCAACCTTCAAAGGCACATCTCACTTAGGAGGTAACGTTGAACTTAGCCCTGAAAACCAGCATGGGTAAACCAAATCTGGAGACAGGGCAATTCAGGCAAAACAAGCAACAGATGCAAGATCTGTAATGGAAAAGAGTCACTAGCCGGAGGCACAGACAAGGGCCAGTGTGTCTAGAACGTGTTAAGCAATGGAGAGAAAGTGATTGCTGAGATGAAGTCAAAAAAGTGGATAAAGATCGGCTGACCCAGGACTTGGTAGGCAATGCACGGGAGTTTAAATTTTAGCCCCATTGCAAAGGAAGGTTCCCCTATTAGAGTTCCATTTTTAAAGAAAACTTTCTCCCCTATGGTGAATCTAAAGGCGGAAGCAGGTGGCTAGTTGGAAGTCTACAGCATTAATCTAGGTGGCTTTAGCTAGGGTGAGAGCATTGAAGATGCAGAGGGGGGTGAAGAATAATGATTGTGGGAGGAAGACGGAATGTACGGATGGATGGATGTGAGGGATGAAAGTGAGAGAGGAATTGAGTGTGACTTCTAGGGTTAGGGCTTGGACGACTGAGCAGGTGGCGATGATGCTAAGGTAGAGAGGACTCAAGGAATAAGTACAGTTCGGGCAGGAAGTAGAAGCAGCCGGGCTGTCTTCGTTGGTTGGTTTTGATGGTTTCATTTGTTTTGATGTGTTGGTCATTATAAATGTGAAATATTAGAGATACCAAATGAAGATATATATATATATATATATATATATATATATATATATATATGTTGGAATTTGGAATCAGACAAGGAGACAGACATTGCAGCATAATCAACATGAAAATTACACTTAATGCCATAAAATTGGTAAAATTCGCCTAACCTGTTGATAGAGTAAGTTCTATTAACTAAAACCACAAGTTGTTTTTAATATTAGTTGTAATGAAGGTCACATCCATATATTCTTAGTCCCTCCCAGTGTGTATTGAGATAATAGGTTAACAATCGTTAAGTCAGTGCTCTGGGTTAAAAGTGTAAATGAGGCCATATACCAGAGCGAGTTTCCTGGAGGATATTCCCATTAAACCTGCTATTTTGGCTTCATTAACATTGCCTTCTAGCCAACTGGCAGTGCTAAATTGAAACAAATTATCTGAGGGAAATATTTGTCCTCTTTAACTGTTTAATATTCAAAACCCAGCAGAAGAACAAATGTTATTAAATAGAATTTTTAATAAGTACAGACAAAAAAAAACTATTGATTGCCGAATTTATAAGGGGACTCTGCTTTTTAATAGAAGTGACACGGGTTCCAAAAAGTACACATGCTTTCCAAACCTTGATCACAAGACCTAGAATTGCTTTACTCTGTTTTAAATCTTGGCTCACTGCTTTAAATTATAGATGACATTTCAGCAGAAAAAGCAACAGAACTGGACCCCTGCAGATTTAGCTGAACTAAAAAGATTTACAAGTTTTCAATAGGCAAAAATGAAACATTTTTTTTTAGTATAAGTGCCACATTTTAACTCTGAGTGCCTTGAATCTTATCCATGGGGCTTTACACATTAAAGCAGTGTTCGTATTTCAGAACAAAAGTAAGCTGTGAATTAGTCTTGAGGTTTGAGAGGACCTATAAGTAACAGTTGCCTTTTATCTCAAAATATATAACCAACTGAGAGATAGAAGCAGAAATGGGTAGAAGGGTGGAGTATGTTGCTCTAGAAATTCTACCGTACTTAAACCTGAGGCAACTAGAGTGATACTTCCCTCTATAACGATAAGAAAAAAGTAGTAAATATAGAGGGTGCAATAAAAAGACTGCAAGTAAACAAGTATATCCTGAAAAGACCAAAACAGCATTAGCATTAAAGGCCATGATGTTAAGCAGTATGTATAACAAGTATAGAAAAAAATAAAAATATGATGTAGAGCCTCCATAACTGGCCAGCAAGACTGCTTGCTGAGTACTCCAAGTAGTATAACTCACATAGAATAGGATGTCAGTGGCACACTCAGAGTTATGAATATGAATATAAATATGGTATTTCACAAGAATAGCCTGAAGACATGACACTTCCAAACAAGGAGTGCCTAATTCTTTCTAGAGGGGTTAAATAAAGCCTCACAGAGGATGTAAAATTTGCACTGATTTTTGAGGATGGACAGTTGTGTTCTAGACAAAAAAAAAAAAAAAAAAAAAACGAAAGAAAAGGCTGAGAGCTCTCAGGAAGAAGGCATGGAATAAATGAAGTGCGGGGAGGGAGCATGAGAGAGCACTGGGTTTAGGGCAGTAAACCATAGTTTTTCAAAGTAGTGGAGTTTGAGATGGGTATAATAAAGGTAAAAAAAATTAAAATAGGTTATAGATAGAAACTGAGGTTCTAGTTCACAAAGAACCTTGTGAGTAATATACCAAGGATACAAACTTTATCTTATAGGAGCTGGGAGCCATGATGAAAGGATTTTTAACCACGTGACCTGAAAGACACCACAGGCAGGATACCTTAGTTTAAATGAACCTATTAAACAAGGAAGGAAAGTCTGCCATTACTAAACATTTCAGCCTGTCGTGTGGATAAGCTTGCACCCCACATAATGCTAAAATAGCCAAGATTATAGGGCCCACGGAGCCTTAGAGTCGCCAAGCCCACCCCGCCCCACAGGGCAAACCAGTGTGCAGCACACTTGCACTGACATAGGCACACAAATGAAAAAGTCCGTATTAATCCTTCAGATTTAATTAAGGTTCCTGGGTCCTTTCCACATAATTTTCACTTTTCTTATCTTGGAGACGTAATTGGACATATGAGAAAGACAGTTGCTAGGCATAAATATGTGAGGAAGGTAAGAATTTTCTCCCGACCAGCTTGGTCTGTTCAGGCTTCTCGCATGAGATAAAGTTTGTGAAGATTTATGAATGAGGCCAAAAGGGTGACTTGTATAACAGATGGATGGAAAAAATCCTAAGCCTCTAACTTACTGTAGAAAAAAAGGGGGAGTAAAAATGCCTTGTTTTAGCACTTTAATATTTTCAAAAGTGAGTTGACCTACATAATTTCATTTGACCCTTAAATTAACTGTATATAAACCTCTTTATTCATTATTTAATTAATTCTTTAATGAATATTTATGGAGTGACCACTATGTTCAAGAAACGAGCCAGGCACTTGGAAGGAAATAGAAGGAAAACACGTTCCTGCCTCAGGGAACATAGATGCTAAAGGGGAAAGGAAATCCCAAGTAGGTTAAGGGACCAAGAAATAATTTTAAGACAATCATAGGAACTCCCTTGAAGAAAAAAGAAAATGCTGAGATTGAGATGAAGCCTGAAATATGTGAATTCAATTTAGCAATACGGAAGTTGTAAGTTAAATGATTCAGTAGGGAAAAAAGGAAAAATTTGCTTTCAAGAGGAAAAGAGGGAAACTAGAAAATGGAAATGAATATAGGAAGGTTTGTAGTGATCCTGGAGGGAAAATGTGAGTTATTTCTTAAGACTGCCATCTCGCCCTGGATGGTGTAGCTCAGTGGATTGAGCGCAGGCCTGCAAACCAAAGGGTCACAGGTTTGATTCCCAATCAGGGCACATGCCTGGGTTGCAGGCCAGGTCCCCAGTGGGGGGCACATAAGAGGCAACCACACATTGATGTTTCTCTCCTCCTCTTTCTCCTTTCCTTTCCCCTCTCTCTAAAAATAAATAAATAAAATCTATAAAAAAAAAAAGACTGCCATCTCAATAAAGTTTGAAGCTAGGTCTTCAGCTGAATGTGAGGGTAAGAAAGAGGTTTTAGAGACCTGGACAGATAAGTATGCCTGATGGAATAGAAACATGAAACTACTGAAGAAACATAGTTGGATTTGGGATCAATGTCAGGTGCCAAAGGAAGAATTGGGATAATTAATTTATAGGGAAGCATTAATCATGTGACATTCTCCCAGCAATGTTCAACTTGCCTAGGTGTAGATATAAAGAAGATACATAATAATGTTTATCCAAAGTTTGAGTTTTTTCTCTAAAAATAAAATAGAGGGGAAAATGTAAGAGAATTATAATTATCTGCAAGGTGAAGATTCTAATTGCCCAGTGGCATTTGATCTTAGCAAGGAGAAAATTAAATTCAGTAGAATGTGGGTAAATTATTTTAAAAAAAAAAGTAAAAGTGATCAGAAGATTGGAAAGCTCTCAGTTTATAGAGGAAATAGAGGGGGAGATTTGTGAGTACAGAGCGGGGAGGTTTGAGAAGGTAAAAAGCAGCACAGAAGGAGGGTCGGAATGATGATACAAGACAGAGGGAGGCTGGGCCCTTGGGTGCCTGGCTGGGGTAAGCACCGATATGACGCATGGCAGAGTTAGTCCTCGTTTCTCTTTAAGAAACCCCATAATCCTACTTAACGTCAGGGATGGAGTGCTCCCTTAGTGACGCAGCAGATCATGAATAGTAGCTTTCCAAAGCCTGGTGAGGGCCAATAGGACACAAGGACAAATGAGAAAATAAGTCTTGGAACAGTCCCATGACGAGGCCAAGGATGCATGACCAAGTTAATGATGGAACCAGGACTAATTTGAAAGTTATCTAATCCTCATCTGCTGTTTTTTCCACCATCTTAAACTTTACTGAGTAAAGTGCAGCCAGCCACAGACAGGAAAGGGAGAAAAGGGAGCAAAACGTGTACAGTTTTCTTAATGAGAATAACGGTACATTTAGACTTTAAGTGGGGAAAACACTGTTCACTTTAATGCCTCATTTTTTTATTTTTGAAATGGAATTGTCAACAACTCATTTTGCCAAAAGGGAAACTGAGGCACAGAACAGACAATAATTTGCTCTCCATTGTTCAGCAACTTAATTTTAGAAACAGGAATAATGATTGCTTCTTAGCCCTACATGATAAGCACTTACTCCAAATCAAGTGGGCTAAATAAAAAGCCAGGGAAATTAGTTTTGCTCTCTGTACCCTTACCTGGTAATGAAATATTCAATTAAAAGAAATTATGAGCCTTTAAGGATGATTGCTCTTGCACAAAGTGAACTGGAATGGAAATCAGAACTACAATTCCATATCCATCATATAAGACTATTAATTGGACCAATTTTCATAAAAGCTGAGGATGAATAATCTCATTAAGAAGGCATACCTCGTGAAGCTATCTCAGCTTTGAGTTTGGAGCATGTTTCAGGGCTTCCTGCCCTCTGAGCCAGACTCAGCATTGCTGCAGAGATGCCACTTTAGCAGTGTTTACTGCTCTGAGCCACTGAGAGTTTGCCTAGGCCTGTTAGATATTTCCATGGTTTTGCCTGAGAAACACAGCATTTTTAAAAGGTTTGAAAGAAAGAAATTAAATGATGTGCATGCACTCTACTTATGTACATGTTATTTTTTGGTAAAACATTATATTTGGATAAATGCATATTATTAGGGGGTCAGTGGAAGTCCATACCCAATTAGCTAAATATTAAGTAAAGTTTGAACTTCTGACCTAGAAAGTCCTCTTATTAGCATATCCATAAAGTATTTTTGAATTCAAGTTTGACAACATAAGTAACATAAGTGTTTTCACAAATCTGTCATGAAATTTCATTTGGAAGCTCTGCTATTCTTCTTTAATTCAGTGAATATTCAATCTCTGCTTTTGTCAAATGCATTAGGATATACAGAGTAGGAGGGAGTTCTTAAGCTCCCTGAATACAGACTGGCATTTAATTTTTTTCTTTAGTATTTCCTGTGTACCATTTCCACACAGAAATATTTTTTGAAGACTAATCATTTATTCAGATCATTATGTATTCTGCCAGGATTTTGATGTACTCTCTTATAGCCAGTGTTAACAAAGAATAGAATGTGAATTTAACTCCGAATTGTGTCTGCTGGAGTTGACTCCTGTTGAGAACTATATTTCAGTATTTGCATACTAAAAATCAAAATGAATGGCTACAATGAAAGAAGAAAATGTTATTATCCACTTTTGGCAACAATCAGAGAATACAACTGTGGCAGATTATTTTATTATTGTTGTTGTTGTTGTTTTGTTATTGTTAATATTGTTGAATACATTACATCCTAGGTTTTTTCTTTTCTCATTCGCCACAATTGTCCCAGAGGATGCAGAATTCTTTTAGCAACCCAAAAAACTGTATAATAGTTTCTGTCACTCATTAACCCAGAATTGGTCAGTTCCATATACTAATATTATTATATGAGCTAGAGTTTGTAGGTTGAATCTGCACTGTGCAGGCAACTGCTAACCCCAACTGCAGATAGTGAGAGTGGTTGCATTTTTGCTCCAGAGACTATAGATTTAAGTCAAGGAAGTTCTCTGCTAAGATATACAAGAAGGAGCCTTCAGATGGTCCGCACGCTTGCTGAACAGTTACTGTGCAATGGAACGTGATAAACACAAGTCTATTTGCATTATAAGAACCAGCCTTGGGGACCTTGTTAGGATAAATGTAGACTTAGGGTTGGGTGAAATGATTTCTCCTCTGGACTGTGTCTATATCGTTTTCTACTCTAATTATTACCAGATATAGTTTACTAATTCTGAGTCCAGAAGCCATTTCTAAATCAGAACTAATAACTTGGCATCACGAACAGGATGAGAGTACCCTACACCATATCCCCTAAGAGAGTAATTCCTGAGAAAATAATCACATTCAATCTGCCTGACCTACAGCTAGTGATAGAAAAGCACAGACTGCAAATCTGGAAAAAGAACAGAGGTAGAAAATTCTTTGAAGTTTCTCAGACTAGATAATGGTTTTCTTTATCTCTTTAGGGAAAGGAAATCTAAGTCCCAGTGAGGGACTCAGGATGAGAAGTTCAGAGTGAGTGGCAGGACCTTTACAGACTGTGGGGTGAGGAGAATTGTACAAGCAAATTTTATGAATACAAATGGAAATGAATGGTCCCTCTGACCAGAATGAGTGAGAAATACTGCTCCCAAAGCGGGCACTTGCGGGTTACCACTGAGACCTAGCACTGCATAAAGATGGTGGTTTAACACAGGGATTAACCACGGAGAAGCGATGTCAAGTACTGTGAAACTGAATTACACCACAGCAGAAAAGGCAGTTTCGGTTTAGAAATTTAATTTGACTCATGCAATTTACAATATCAAGCTGCCAAAAAAAACTACCAGACCCACCTACTCTTCACTTCTCTGTAAATTCTTTACTCAACTTGTGATTGGTGTACGGATTATCCCTAGTTAGGAAGGAAGCTGTCGCTGGACCTGAAGGAAGAAGACAGCTACAAAATGTGGTACATTAGCCATGTGAAACACAGTCAGAGTGAAAACTAAGTCTTCAAAAAATGGTTAATACTAAGGACTTTACAAAGATAAATTTTTCTCTAAATATCCATGTAATTTTATTGTCTTTTTAAAATTGGGATTAGAAAATTTTGAGTAAAGAAATCTGTCCTTTGAAAGAAAAATACAAATGAAATTTTCTATATTCAACCAAATACATTGTACTTGTTTGGTTGAACACATTATATTTGGTTGAAATAAAAATCTGTGCTCATGGGTTATTTCGATGTTTTATTTGTATAAGGGCTTTGATGTCTCCTTAAACAGATGAGGGAAGCCTGTGATTAAGCTAAATGATGTCCCAAAAATGTCTGGAAATGTTCATAAGACACCCAAGGAATTGGGGGAAGAGGAGCCATAATAGGATATCAATTACTATATACCCTTCTACATTATTTTACTTTTTATAAAAATATTAGCTGTGAAAAAATATTTTTAAAAAGGAGCATGCATACATATATTCAAATATATACGTATATATGTGTGTGTATGTTGCTTCACGCCCCCTTTTCTATGTGCTTTTCCAAGTCCATAGTTTTGCTAAATATCAGCAATAAAGAATATTTGATATTTGAATATAAAATGCTATTGAGAGTTTGATCTTCATGAAAATAAACATATGTTTATTTAATGTGCTTCCTGGCCCATACACAGGTACATGGCCAAATGACACAGGCAAAGGAAATCTGATTAGAGGATGATGATGACCATCCATCTTTCTTCACCAGCTTGGTTGATCAAATACCTTCACGTGCCATTTTAAAATCTTTTTTAAATATCTAGACTCAAACTTGCTAGAACTTGAATTTCTTTCTGCCCCCAACCTACCTCCCAGCACTATTCCCTGCCTTTGTGGGGATATGTCCTGAGGATCCATGAGACCAGGTCTGTCCAAGGCTGTTCTCTGCTGTTCACATTGCTGCCTCAGCAAGCTGTTGTTGTACCAGTGAGTCCTACTGAGTCTCACATCTTCCACATCCCCTTGCCACCGTGTCTGAGGAATGCCTCCCGCTCTAGTCTAGGGCCCAAAGGGAAGAAGAGCAGGCCATTCCCATTGTCATCTTCTTTTACAGTTATCCCATGTTGTCATGCCTCGGTTCCCAATGCAACTGGGTCCATGCCTCTTCAATGTGCCCATCCTGGAAGATTTTTAAAAACCAGAAGTTGTTTGCTACTTCTCACATAGAGGTGGACTCCAATTGTTCTCCCCTTAAATCTGACTGGCCTTAACTACTTGTTGACCAAAAGAATACTACAGAAGTGATGTTTCGGGACTTCCAATCCAAGCTTATCAAAAGCTTCACAGCTTCCATTTGGACTCTTCAAAAGCTTGCTTTGAAGGAAACCAGCGGTCATATAAGAAAGCCAACCACCCTGAGGTTACCATGATGCAGGAAAGTCCAAGCAGCTACATGGAGAAAACGTATAGTGAAAAGTGATGTCCAGTATCCTAGCACACGTTTCAGAAATGTGGGTGAAGATGCCATCTTGGGCATTTCAGTCTCAGCAGGTGTGAAGCAGAGAAGGGCTGAGGCCATTCTGATGGCCCTGTCAAGCTGTCCCACCAGCTCCAGCTACTTAAATCTCCCCAGCTCAATGTGGAAACTAGATGAACCATCTTCCATACGAACGGCCCAAATTTCTGACCCATAAATCGAGCCTAATAAAATAGCTATTGTTTTTCTCCATTAAGTTTTGTGTGTGGTTTGTTTTTTAGCAATAGGAACAAATACACACACGCAGAGCCATTTCCTAAGGCATGTCCAAGATTGACATTTAGAACATCCCTTGTTCTTCTATTATTCCTAACACACATTTTTTCCAAAAAATAGACTGGCATCCATAGACTTTCAAATGTCTACAATTTTACTCATAATTATTTTTTGGTACAACAGGTCTTTCATTCATTGACCCAAAAAAACAGAAAAAGCTTTTCTACAAATGTCAAATGACGACAAGGATGAATCCCCAACTGATATAAATCCTTTAACAGCAAGAGTGTGAAGGTTGACATGAAGTTGCAGCATGGCTGGACCCTCTACTAGCAGAGATCTAAATTGAGAGGGGAAAAAAATCTAAATTCCCCAAAGCCATAACTAAAGTAAATTGTCAGAGCATAATAGGTGGTTTGTAACCTAGCTATTTCCTGGGATTTTCTCTGTGCTTGGCATGGAGCAAAAAAATAACAATTTACTTTCTTTGACCTGTTTGCCCAGTTAAGTGGGTGTTTCTTTCCTAGCAGGTCAAGGTAGAAGCTAAGTGCCACTAAAAAGTCACAGGGAGGAGGATGCTCCTTTGAAGCACAGGAAAAGCTGAAACTGAACAGTAATTGTTACAGACTTCTTGAGTGACTGTTTAAAATTAGCACCGTTCTGTGCTGTAGAAAAATGTATGGGAAACAATAGAACAGTGCAATAAAATTGGGAGTTTTAAATTGGATAACATTTACATATTTCCTCTTTTTTGTCCTTTTTAGGGATTTCCTTGTTGACGTTCATTAAGAAGTGGAGAATTTTTATTCATAAATATATGTTCTTAGGGGAAGGCAAATGGTTGCCTTAGAATCTAAGGCTTACAATGTCATCCATAACACACTAACCACACTGCTACATCCAGATAAACCGCAATGAATTTGATTAAGAAATGCTAAATAAAGGCTGGGCTGCAATTTTGGCATTTGGTTTTCCTTGGCTGATATTTCTGGAGTTATGCCACGCTTCACTAGTAATTCTTCACTGCGGTCTTGGGCGATCCCTAAATGTAACGTGAGTGCATTTGAGTCAGGAGTGCGGACATGCTGCTTCAGCACACCCCCTTGGGCCTGCATTGCCATGGCATCTGTGATCTTCTCTGAAGGACAAGATTTCCAGGCAAGGTTTCAACTACAATTTGTGCTTTGATCCTTCATGATCTGGGTGATAGGATTAAAAAACTGCATAGATTTGTAAAAATTGTCCAACTTACTATGTTTGGTTCAGTGCACTAAATATCTACTCATTTTTTTTAATCTTTGGTTACTGTTCCAGTTTATTGCCTGTAGATAACCACCACCAAACTTGCGGGGGTTGAACACAGCCTTTTTATTTTGGGTCACAATCTTGCAGTTCAGGAACTCGGGAATGAATCAGCTGGAATTCATCTCTGATCCATGTGGCATTAATTGGGCCAACTGGGGCTGGTAGATGCCCTTACAATCTAGCTTTTTCACTCACGTGTCTGTGGTTTCAGAGCTCCATGGCCACTCTGTTTCCACGTGGTGTGTCATCTTCCTAGGGCCTCTCCATTTGGCTCTGCCTTCTCACAGTCTTGGGATCTCAGGAGAGTGAGATTCCCTCATAACAGCTGGCTTCCAGGATACTGGAGCAGAACTGTAAGGCTCCTGAAGACCCAGCCCCAGAAATCCCAGAATAGCATTCCTGTCACAGTCTATTGTTCAAGGAAGTCACTAAGTCCACCTCACATTCAAGGGGAAGGAAATTCTGACTCCAAGTCTCAAAGGAAAGCAGTAGCAAAGAATTTGCAGCCATCTTTAATCTACCAAAGTTACATTTTATACTTACCACTTTAGCTTTCAAAGTGTGTACAAGAGTACTAAATTATTAACATAAGGGTATTCTTCCCCAAGTCCTCTAAGAAACTGAAGTCATGGTAAAAATTCACCTACAGACATTCAATATCCACAACAATTTCCTGGGTCCTGTGTCTGATCTGCACTGTTGGTTCAGGCCAAAGAGCAAACACTTGAGGACTCCTCAGGGTGGTTTCCAGCTAGTACCCTTGGCAGCCACTTCTGATTTCTTAAAACCTCTACAGAACAAACGGGTCTATATGTTTCTGAGATATGGATTTTAGCTTTTACAGGGTTCCTTTCTTCAAAGGACCAGAGACCCAGGAGAAAGAAAATACAGTGAACCGTTGTTTCTCAAACTTACTCCATTCCAGACACTGTTCAAGAAGTGATTTGTTCACAAACCAGGTCATACTCATACTCACACATTCTCTCCTTTCTTTGTCACCTGAGAGACACATGACTGATCACAGAGGTACCAGCATGAAAGGGTGTCAGGTCGAAAACAGGAGTCTTGTTCGACAAATGAGCCTTTTTTTTCTGTGAGCAACTTGGCCAAGAATCAAATTATTTGAGATGGGAGACATTCAAAACCAAGGTTTGACTGTAATATTTACTCCCAAAACACAAGGGGAAAAGGTGCGATGTCCAGGAATAGTTTAGCTCCACTAAATGAGTTTTAAAAAAAATAAAAAAGAAATGTTCAAAGATTCTCTAAGATTTCCAAAAGGGAAATGGGGTCAGTAACAGAGCATCCTGTGACAGAAAGGGTGAGTAATGCCACTCCACTAGTGAGAAAAAAACAAACAGTAGAATGAAAATGTCAGGTTCCAACAGGAGGGCTTGAGTTTTACAACTCTTGGCTGATCTGAAAGAAGAGCAAGAGCAGGATTTTGGTGAGTCCCCAAAGTTATTCTTTTTCCTGTAGTTATTTTGCAGGGTTTTTTGTGTCCTTGGAAACTTCATGTGTCCTTTGAAGAAAGGCTGGGTTTTCTTTGATTGTTGTGAACTATTTTATGCTATTACTTTTGCTGGATGCTACTTGAAAATGAACACCAATTTAATCAAATCTGAGACACTTGGGAGGTTTATTTATTTATTTATTTAATGTGCTGGAAGGGGGAGCAAAGTCCAGAGGCCTAAGAAAGGAAGAGAAAATTAACTAAAGTTTAGATACAAGTATTTTGATCTTTTTTATTATTGAATTTATTTGGGTGACATTGGTTAATAAAACTATATAGGTTGCAGGTGTACAATTCCACAATACATCACCTGTATATTATATTGTGAGGTCACCACCACAAGTCAAGTCTCCTTCCATCACCATTTGTCTGCTCTGAACCCTCTTTACTTCCCACCAACCCCCTATTTATCTGATAATCATCATGCTGTTGTCCATGTCTATGAGGGGTTTTTTTGCTTGATCCCTTCACCTTTGTCACCCAGCCCCACAACCCCCTTCTCTGACAGCTGTCATCTGTCCTCTATCTGTGAGTTAGTTTTGATTTTCTTCATTTGTTCACTACAATCCACATATGAGTGAAATCATATGGTGCTTGTTTTTCTCTGGCTGGTTTATTTCACTTAGCATAATACTCTCCAGGTCCACCCATGCTGTCCCATAGGGTAAGATTTCCTTCTTTTTTGTTGCCTAGTAGTATTCCATTGTGCCAATATACCATGATTTTTCCCACTCATCTACTGATGAGCACTTGGACTGCTTCCAAACCTTGGCTTTTGTAAATAACACTGCAGAGAGCATAAGGGTGCATATATTCTTCCAAATCAGTGGTTTGGGTTTCTTAAGATACATTCCAGAAGTGTATTGGCTGGGTCATTAGGCAGTTCTATTTTTAATTTTTTGAGGTAACTCCATACTGCTTTCCACAGTGGCTACACCAATCTGCATTCCCACCAACAGTGCACGAGAATTCCCTTTTCTCCACGTCCTCACCAACATTTATTGTTAGTTGATGTATTGATAATAGCCATTGGATTTGTTGGTTCTGGGCCTCTTTTGAGCTCTTTCCAATGTCAGATGCTGCCTGTGACCGGCCCTGGAAAATCCACAGTTTGTGGCTGCCTCTGCTAAGCAATGGTGTGCATTGAAGGACCAAACTGTGCACTAAGGAGAGCTATTACCAGCACAGAGCCTGGCAGTAGGTCAGCAAAATCCCAAGGTCCCCAAAAATCTGCCCACCTGCCCCTACCTGTTGGCTGACTGCAACTGAGAGGCTCAGTTGCTGATAGAGCTTCTGGCAGTACTCAATATGCATGAGGTAGGTTCTCAGTGATTCAAAAGGAAGGGGCAAGTGGTGTTCACCAGATTGATACAGGTTCAAACTCAATGCCAGCACTACATCTGAGGCCACTCAGCAAAAGCCTCAGGGTATACCAAGTTTAGCTGACACCCACTGGGTTCTCACACATCTTTGTGGTGGGGCAGGGTCTCAGGGAGTCATTAAGCCAGCAGAGTTCATCAGGCACAAGCAGATCTGGCCATGTGAAGGGAGGACTTTGCCCTGGTTGGGCATTCCAGGGAAAAACGGCCCCTGTTCTAGGCCCGCAAACTCGATCTGTCCCAGATTCTGCTGGGAGGATTTGCAAGGTTTATTTAAAATTAATTTATAATTGCCTGATACTACCCCTATTCAGGATATACCCTAGGATTCATTTGTACATTAATTCTCATTTGTAAACCATGTAAGTCTTTTCCAAAGGCAAAAATAGATTGGATAATTTAATGTTTTATAATTTAATGGACTTTAATGTAAAGAGAAATTGCCTAAGGGGTTGTTACAAGTCAGAGTTGTACCTGCACAGAAAGGAGGAAGAAATAGATAATTAGGATAATGCTGACTCCAAATCCATAATCAAAGCAGAGTAGAAAGGTAACAGCAGTATGGTCACCTAGAGCGAAACTAGCTCAAAGAAACATAACACTCCTGTGCCTCCATGTATTTTGCTAGACTTCTATTCAGATGTATGTGATAGAATATGCATGCCAAATTTAAAGATTGACATTCCAACCACATGAGGGTATATGAGGAAATCAAAGACCACACTAGGTGCCCATCAAAAGGCATAATGAAAAGCAGTACATGGTGGAGCACATATCTGGTTGAATTCCGAGAGTCATTCCATCATGAGGACTTTAGTACAGTGACTTAGTCACCTGAGTGATGGAAAGATATTTTGTATCAGGTTTGAAGGACCCATGAATATACAACATAATGAATAAAAAGATGAATTGTGATCTAACATTAGGAATTCTACATGTACCTTTGAAGACAGGGCCTTGGACAATTTGAACAGACAAAAGTGGACTTCTATTCGAATCCACAGAATTTTTCCTCCAGAACAGACTTCGCAGTAGCATAGGTTCTCAGTTGGAGAGACTTTTCATCTGAGCTCAGTGCACATTTGGATCCGAATAAAAATAATTTACTTAATGTTCCATTCCAGATCCCAGTGCATTTTATATATTACAAAATTACTAATTCTTTGCTGGCAAATGAAAATGGTATTTGAGAGACAAGTTTACTGCTTCTGGTTTAAGATGATGATGTGGAGTCCTAAGTTGAACATCCCCCCAAAAATAGAGAAAAATATAAAGACAGAAAATCTGTACTACAATTGGAAACTAGAAAAAGGACCAGTCTCAAGAAATTTAATATTTTCCATAAAAATAAAGAAATAAGAAATAAAGTCATAAAAGGAATGGTCAAATTACAGTTCAATTCAGGGGAAAAAAATCTGCTTGAAAATCAAGTTTGAGTGACACTCCATAAGACAATGAAATAGAGAAAATATTTGGTGGCCTTTGCTATGTGGTCATAGTCAATTGTATCTAAATGAACCATGATGTTCTGGAATGGACCCTGGAAGAGAACAAGCACATCAATGCAAAAACTGATGAAGTCCAAGTAAAATCTATAGTTTCATTAATATTGTAGTATTAACTTGGCTAATGTAATTCTGTTACATAAAATGTTAATACTAACAAAAAGGCATGTGAAAAGTATACAAGAACTCACTACTATTTTTACAAATTTTGTAAATTTAAAGCTATTCCAAAATTAAAAGTACATATTTTAAAACAAACCTAAGTCACATGAGAACATCTACGAAGTTACCCAAAACAACATGAAGTCAGGATCCATCCTGATACTTACTCCTGACTACAACTCCTCCAGAAACCAGAGGTAGGTAATGTGAGGGAACCCCCATGATATACGCTTGCCACAGTTCACTCTGCAATGTATTCAGTCAAGCAAATGAAAAATAACGCATGGGACAGGGATGCTACCCCCGTAGAGCAATTTTCATAGGAACTGGGGACAATAGTAAGTGGAAGAATGTTCAGCACTGCTGTGAGGACATGCCACTAGCTAGATAGAAATGGAGCACTGCCCTTTTTAATTTGGGTGCTCCTGCAACAAACATGGACAGGACGTTGTCCACAGAGTCAATTCTCTGCCTCAGCTTCCTCTAGCTGCAGTTTTCTCCCCAGTGTTCATCCGAGCAATCATGCTAAACAAACCTTGTCTGTTCTTCCATCTTCCGTGCTAAAGTGATTTACCGTATTTTGTCATGTATGGTGCACACATTTTTGCCCAAGTTTTTCAGAGAAAAATAAGGATATGCATTATATATGGGTAATAGATAAAATACCTTGTATCTGTTCTTGTGTTTTGTAGTTATTTGTTACATAAAATTTCTTGTGCCATAATATGTTAAAAAATGAATGCTCAAATTCCCTTACAATACAAAAAACAAGTATCTAATATAAATAATTGAATTAAAAAATTAAAACGAAAGTTTTTTTTTGAAAGTTTGGGCTAAAAACATGGGTGTGCATTATATACGGCAAAATACATCAGCCCAACTCTGACAGATCCTGTCTCGATCCCCAGCATGAGACAAAAACACTTTTTTCAGCAATGGTGGACAAGTGGAGGAGAATAGAATCTGGAGAAAAAATTGCCGCTCCAAAAAGGATGCCCATCAGATTCAACATCTTCTTATGAAGAATTTCTATGGGAAATACAGTACAACTATGGAATGTGGTGAAGTTGCATCACCAGTGACTGCTGAGAGAACTTAGCATGTGTGAAAGCAGACAATGCCATCTGGACAAAACAAGAAAAATACAGAGAGATTTTGTGGACCCCACAAGCCACCTTGTTCATCCCTGTCTAGATTTACTGTAATTCCTTTTCCTAATGTAACAATATAACTAATTTTTATCTTTATTTTATAAACATGGGGTGGGGAAAAATTAGGTTTACAGTTGTAAATTCATGAAACACAGTTTATTCTTGTATTTTTATTTATTAATTATTATATCATTTTCCATACAAACATCTGTAAACCTACTTTTGCCCCACCCTATACATATCGTCCTAAACATACTATTGGTTTAAATATTTGTCTAGTGATTCTTGAATACTCAAAGTCATATTTGCAAATAATACATTTTTCTTTTTGTCAATATATATGCCTATTATTTCTTATCTTA
>VMDR010015143.1:0-22664 GCA_007922815.1 Macrotus californicus | reverse complement strand
ATGAGTTGGTTAAATAAGAAATCCAGTTCTTGGTAGAGAACTTGCATTAGGCTTTGAGATTGAAAAAGAAATGTAATCAAACTATATTGTTATTTCCACAGTATAATATATCAATCTTTGTCAATGTGAGACAGTAGCTGACCATGATTTTGAAAAAGAAGACGTGAGATAAGCCAAAGAGAATTTTCCTTTAGAGACTGATATATTTTTAAATGAACAATAGGTGAAGAGCATGCTGATATTTTCTTCAGGAAAAAAATAGGACAGTATAATGGATATCCCACTTGTAGTTGTTGTGGGGGAATATTTTACTTTTGTAAGTGTAATCACCAATAATTAGGCAGAAAAAATGAGGGAATCTGGAGAACTCAAGGTGATAGAAAAATAAGCTACTGTTATTCCTTCCTAAACCTCTGCAAAATTATGTTTTAAATATTCTTTTGCTATTTTATGTGGCATTGTGTTATTAAACCTGAAATAACTCTCACTTAAAATAGCTTAAGGTGTGACCACAGACTTTCATCATAGACAGAACACGTCACAAACGTTTTGTGTTCTGAAAACCTCCAAACAATCAAGACATGAAACCCTCTTAGGTGAATAAGGTCTGTGGCCACCCTCAGTAACCTACCCATTGAACTTCCAGCCAGGACAATTCAACTTAAATCTCAGAATATATTTCCAAGACTCCTTTTCCTGGCTTTCCTGAAGTTTTCTGTTCTAATTATAGCATTTGTGGCTTCATATTTGACATTTCTGTACTTTTAAGAAGGTAATAGAATGGCGATCCCCAGGCAGAGTTTTCAAGGCTGTCCTAAATTTGCTTTCTTAAAGGACACCCAAAGGACATATACAATTGATTTTTACTCTACTCCTTTCTCTCATCTTAGGCTTCTAAATCTCTAATAATTTGAAATAAAGTAATAAAAGCATATCAAAAATACAATTATAATGTTTTAAATGTGCTGTTTCATATGTCTTTATTTTTATGCCTACCATATGGAGGAGGATGGACCTTTAAGAAGTTACAGATATTATATGGCTAGCATTCTAGGACAATCCTGGGCTCCCATCTGATTTCTGTTGGTTGATTCAATTTGCGTCAAAATAATTTGGGCTGTTTAATTTTTTCCTAGAAATCCATGAGATTTTTAGGACAAGAAAGAATTGAATCGGCATCACAGGTATTTTTGAGTAATTGGAGTATGAGAAAGTGCCAGGTCTGACTATTTATGCATTAGAGAAGCCTAAGTTGTCTGTAACTGTTGCTGGCAGTATCTCTCACTCCTAGTGCTATCGCTTCCTCTCTGATTCCAGGGGCAGGAGGAATGAACGATGCACCTGTAACATTTTCCCGATTGTTCTGTTATTAAAAAACTCTGCACCACTTTTCTCCATGCCTGTAGAACACAGGTTGAGTTGATTGTTAGTTGTTCAGGAATTAATGATTTACAGCCTCATCCCAGCCACAGAATCACTTGTTTTCTGGCCATGTAGGGTCATTTACAGCTTAAAATAAATAGAAAATTTTGCAATCTGGATGTTGCTACTTTATGACTGAGTCTTTAAAAAAAAATCTTTCATTGGCCCCCGGGGAAGAATCAGTGTATTTAAATATCCAGAAGATTTGTTTGAGGTTGTTGATGTCACAATGATTTGTAGTCCTATTAAAGTGACATTTGCTGATGACATGATACAAGGCGTCGCATTTGCTTCATCTCAGCATGAAGACGCGCGGACCCTTTCATCACAGCTGCGCAGGTAATCCAGTCCCCCTCGCTCTAATGTGATCAGCCCCATCGCCATCGCCCGTATTTGCATAAGTGTCTCCCTGAGATGGACTGACTTTCTAATTCAAAGTCGCGTCGAGGAAAAATAGCTGTTGCAGAGTGATTTATCCCTTTATTGACTAAATGAAATTATTCAAATCCTGGAATCTGCTCTCTCCTTCAGCATTAGAATTTCAAGTAGACACACTTTCCTTCTGCATCTGTGTCTTTAAGACCCACTCCCCCTCCCAGAATAGAACTTTAAAAAGATGGTATGGAATGTTCATTTTCTTCTGCATGTAACTATTCTGCAGTACTAGTCACATACACAAAAAAGGGGCAATTTGTTAGCATGGAAATATTAAGAAAATTAAATCATTCCTCTAGGTGAGATTCGCCTGAGAGCTTGCACACACTCTATTTGTGCACAGAACCAACACAATTGTAGCTTCCACTTTTTCCCCTCAACTTACATGAGTGAAAAAAATGTAGTAAGCAACAAAGCAAAAAGCCACATGTGTTTCTCTGAGGCGTACCTGACTGTCACAAAAGCTGACGAGGTCATACAGACAGGAGGCTGGTTAGAGGAATCACGACACTCTCTGAAGTGGAGAGTGGATTTCATATTCTCTCTCAAACATCTTCGATGTAGAAAAATATAGAAAAAAGCATGGAAGAAAGCAAATGAATAAAAAATACTCTCAAGTACATTTTTAAGTGCTATGTGCATTTGAAGAAACATATTCTGTCTCTGCTGGAGTGGTGCATTACCTATTCAAGACTAGGTTCGAAAGCCAGGTGATGAAATTTCAAAAAATTCATGGGTTCATATATCAAAAGGGTAATATTCTCCTGTGGTATATGTATATATTTTTATCACATGTGAAAATATGAGGCTGTGGACAGTTCACAAAACAGCCTGTTTGCCTGGCTGATTTTACAGACTTGTGAGATTTGGGTATTTTGGGCAAGTTCCAAGTTTCTGAATCTACCAGCATTTGCCCATCAATATTTGAAACCTGTCAGTGGCCAACATTAAGCCCATGTGATGACAGACAGCAAACTGGATGTGAGGCTGCAAAAATAAGGTCCACCTGGTTCAGCAGAAGTCCTGCATTCTGCTCTGGCCACGTGACCCGGCCCTGAAGACGAGCTGTGACAAAGCAGATAGATCACATTTTAAGAGGAAACAACTGAACATTTTAAAAGTGTTTGCCTCATCCTGTTCTTTTGAAATAAACCTTTATTTCCTGGGAAGATCTGTCATCTTTAGATGGTTGGATTCCCTTGTAAAGCCTGGGAAGTTTTGTCAACTAAAAATAATTGTATTTCATAGCCTCAGACATCTATACCGTATAAGTACAATTCAAAATTATAATTTTAGGAGGACATTTATATGGTACTATTATTGCATATATTTATTCTGTTTTAATAATACGACATAATGGAAAAGAGGACTTTCAAAATCATAAAGCAATTTGACATTCAGATTTCTTATTTCTGCTTGTAGATCACTCACATCAGTACATTTTATTAAACTTGTCACTGTTTATTCATAAATGCCCCACTCTTTTGAATAAGAAAAGGAAAAAGTCCACAAGATAAATAACACTGCAAAACTAATTATTGAACTGTTCTTATTGACCTGAATTAATAGTCCAAAACATTACGTGGAATGAAACGTTAATGAACAGAATGGAGAAAGTACAATGACATGTCTTTGCTATGATTTGTAATATAACTAAGAATACATTTCTAGTTTTCATCATTTTGGGAACATGGAACCCCTTTTTGTGTCTGTCCAGGATTCCATGAGCCATATATTTTGTAAATATACAATCCTCACATACAGCATTTTTCTGTGCACTGCTGCATGGATCTAACAGCCTTTGAGTGTTGAGAAAACTGACCTTTTAAATATTTTAAACAATGGCCCAATACATTTTGGTATTTCAAATATTTGGATAAAAAAAGCAGCTGAGGCACAGGCTGGTGTGGCTCAGTGGTTTGAGTGTCAGCTTGCAAACCAAAGGGTTGCAGGTTTGATTCCCAGTCAGGGCACATGCCTGGGTTGCAGGCCAGGTCTCCAGTGGGCGGTGTGCAAGAGACAACTACACACTGATGTTTCACTCCCTCTCTTCCTCTCTTCCTTCTGCTCTCTCTAGAAATAAAATAAATAAAATCCTTTAAAAATAGGTGAATTAAAGTAACTTTTTTGTTCACCAAGCATATAATACCAATCCTCAAACATGAAACATGTCTTGTAAAACTTTCCATTTAGACTCTGTTCTGGATTAGTAAATGGCTGGGAGTGTCTACACCAGGCTTCACAGAGTAGGACAGTCTTGGGATCCTCACCAGTTCTATGCTATCACGTAAACACAGATCTTTAAATTTAGCAATTCAAACATTCCTTCTATTAAGCACTTTTGGTCTTGGTCATGATTCTCAGTCTCTCAAAAAGACAGTGATTTCCTCAAAGGTGACCCTGTAAATTTTATGTAATTTTTAGCATTGCAGACCATAGATCTGACTAACAAAGTGAAGCTGAAGGAATAATGTGGGTATTCCAATAATAAGAGCTACTATTTGCATGCTGCTCTGTAATTCATGAAGTAACCAGTTTAATCCTCCCAACAGCTCAGTGAGGAATGTCTCACGTCCCCATTTTTACAGATGAGAGCAACAAACACATTTAAGGTTGTCCAGCCAGAAAGGGGGCTCATCAAAGTCTTCTGCTTTTTTCATGCCCTGTTACCATTTTAGTTTAAATAAGCACACTAGTTTCATTTAAGTGATCTAAATACAAATATAAATCTAGAATTATCCAGATGATTTCCCATTGTCCATCGAAGATGTAGTTATGGGCACATGAGCCATTTGATTGGTGTAATTACTGAATGCCCTTCACCCCTTCCCTGGGTCTTTTCCCTACACAAAAATAATGCAAATTCATGACATCTAAAAGGTAGAAATAGAAATATGGAACTCTATTTGATTTTAGTATTTTATTAAAAAGGCAGAATTAGAATTAAAAGAGGTTGAATATGTTAGCAGGGCAATGGCCCAGGATTCACGCAGATGGAAGGGAATATTATCAAGATTCCTGGCTCCAGCCCAAAGGAGAAAGAGCTTTCTGTAGTGCAAATTGCCTCACACTTCGACACAGTGCCAGCATTGTAAGTGGGACATATTTCCTCCCTCACTAAAGCCAAAGTATCATATTTACATTTTCTGAATGCAATAATTAAGCCATTAACTAGGAGATTTCTAAATTGGACCATGTTTGAAGGAAAGCATTAGGAAAGGCCAGGAAAGGCCATTTTGTTTCTGAAACATCATGGTGGGTTTAGCCAAATCAACCAACCATCCTGGACGGTCATCACCCATCACTCACATGGGAGTTGATTTTGCCTGGAAAGCTCATAAGGAAGGTACCGTCAACAGTTTCATCTAAATGCTACTGCAGTCTCTGTTAGGAGACTTCATGGATTTTTATAAATCAGGCTTCAAACTTGCAGACCTTAAGTTGGGTGTTAGAGGATCCAGAAACTTAGGAAGACATTACTGCTATATTTCATTAACTTTTAATGGAGACTTAGCACTTTCTTTAATGAGGAATCCAAGCAACACACTATCATAGTATTAGCCATGCTTTTGAATTTGTTACCTAAGCACTCACAGCCTTTTCCATATTGCATTATAGTTGTTACAGGTATCTCATCATATGGTTTAAAATGTATCACCGCTTTGAAAGTATAGTAGTCAGATTTTGTTATTTAATGTGAAGCACAATATTAGTATACCGCAAATTATTTTTATATAGTTTAATGGCTATATTTCAATACATTTGGGATTTTTGTAATTAATCCTAGGCTCTTTTCATTTTGTATATTTAAAAATGCTATTCTGGTACATGCATGCACATGTACACAAATATATACATACATACACAGGTACACAGAATGAAAACAACAATTAATGACATAAATAATTTGTTTTGAGGATTCTGTTTCCTCCTCTGTATTTTAAATTAAAAAAAAAATCTTCCATCACCATTTATCCCCCCTTTACCCTTTTTTACCTCCCCCACCCCTTTTCCCTTTTGTCATCATCATACAGTTGTCTGTGTCTATTTTCTTTGCCTAATCCCTTCATCTTTTCCACCCAGTTCCCAACTTCCTCTCTGACAGCTGTCAGTCAGTTCTTTGCATCTACGAGTCTGTTTCTATTTTGTTTGTTAGTTTATTGTGTTCATTAGATTCCACAGACAAGTGAAATCATATGATACTTGTGTATACATAGGCGCTATATATGTGTGTATAAGTTATATAATTTGCCATAGAAAAACAGATTTCTTTTTCACACTATATTCCATGGTAAGCACTGATGTTTGATCTCAATGGTTTCTTTAAAATTAATATTTAGAAATGTTTGTGATTTGAAAACTTTTTCTCCCAGGGTGGATTCAGGCTTGTTGTGGTAGTTTCAAAGCACTTGAGTGCAGGTAAACAGCCAATTAATAAACTCAAGGGTAGCTTCCCTCCTTTCTTTCAAGTGTCCTGTCTTCTGCCTTCTCAAAGTGTCTTTGGTATCTAAGAAAATGGAAACAGAAGCAAACATTCTGGAAGCCAGAGTTGCAACTTTGCCCTGGAAAATGTAATATAGTCAAAAGAACACTCTATTTAGACTCAGTCAAAAGTCCTGAGTTTTCAGAATGACTGTACAATTTACCATTTGTCATTCCGAGACACTGGAATGTCACTTAATCTCTGAGTCAGAACCTATTCATTATCAAAATGGGAGCAATAATACCTATTTCATGAGGTTCGTCCGTTTACTGTGACAGTGATAAAGATAATACATGCTACCCAGTATGATGGAGTCATAGAAGCCAAGCGAGTTTATCACACAAATCCTGGAAAGACTCACTAAAAGGTAAAAACTGAGCAAAGATGAAGAAACATATTTTACTCTTTCTGATAGATGTGATTTTTATCTAGAACATTTTCATGGGAGTTTTTTCCACAATAAAATTAAATTAAACTATGGCATTGTATTTGCTAGTCTATAATTCAGTCTTTGTATGTTTTGTTAAGAAAGTAAAAATATCTGGCAAAACAAGAAGAAAGATCTTCGAAATGCACACAAGGTTGGATTGTTCAACAATTAGATCCCTTTTCTAACTAGTCATGAATAGTTCTGCATGAAGAACCGCGTTCATGGTCACCTTATTTTCATGGCACGGGTCCTGGCAATACTCAGCCAAGCTTGTCAGTGTCTGGTTGACCAGCACTCTGGTTGACATTCTTCTCATTAAGGTAGAGACCCAACAGGCCCAGGATGCCCATTGTGTGCCCACAAACACAGTCCAAAAACTGTAGGGTCTCACAGACAAGGGCATAATCTGATTTGTCGTTTTGATTCCTCCAGAAGTTCTAAAGGCAAAAGAAAGTACAACCGAAGAGTTAAAAAAAAATCACTGTGCTAATTGTTCTCAGTTCTGTGTGTGTGTGTGTGTGTGTGTGTGTGTGTGTGTGTGTGTATTTTGCTAACTCAAAAAATCCCCATGGCAATGAGAAATGGAATTGCTCTTTGTAAGAAAGTGTTCATATTTTTAAAGTTTATCCTAGGTTTTAGAAAAGAAATAAAACCACTATCCTGTAAAGAAATTCACAGACTTTGCCAGACTCCCAAAAGGGTTCATTGCAAAAAACAAAAAGCTCAATATCTTTGAGAGGGATTCCATGGTCATTTATATCTGGTTTAGTTTTAATGAATGCATGTCTGTGTGTGTGTGTGTGTGTGTGTGTGTGCTCACATGTGCACACTTTCGCTAGACTCTGTGCTAGGCGCTAGGGGGAAAAGTATGAATTATGATATTGTTATTGGCCTTATAAACAGCATATATGACATATGCATGTGTGCATTTTTATTCAGTGTATTCCCTAGGTGACCTCCTTGTAGGATTGCAAGTTTGCCCCACGACTTCTGATACAATATTTTGTATTCATCAGTTTGGTTGACTGACAGTATAAACTGGCTGGAAGCCCAGGTTAAAGTTCAGAGCAATTGCCACAATAATTCTTTTTTTACTACCTTATTCAACTTAATTCATCTATAAGAACGTAAAAACATAATCTGTCCTATTTGCTTCTTGATTTTTTACAAACCACAAAAATTAGTTTAGAAAAATGGTCTTCTGATGTAAGGTGCATAAAGATCACCTGGGGAGGGGTTTGTTAAATCACAAATTGATGAATTGCTGTTCTTACTGCTAGAGTTTCAGATTTGTGGTCAGAAAATTGGCATTTCTAACAAGTTCTCAAGTGACATTGATGCCACTAGCCCACTTATCTAGCTTAAGACCATGTTGATGCTGTGAGGTCTCCCCTAGACCAGCTCTGGTTTACTTACCTTGTGGGCTTACACAGGATAGCATGATGGGGAAAAGTGGGGTGTGGAATCAGGCAAACCTTGGTTCATTCAAAGCCCAGTAGTTAGTAGCTACGTGATCTTGGCAACTGCTTTATCTCATTTCCTGAACTTTAAGATGGGGACAAAATACCTACCTGGTAGCTTTGTTCTGAGCATTACACAGAGCTGTTGTATGTACAAACATGGAGCAATTGGTACTCAACATACAGCAATAGCCAGCATTACTGAGTGCCAACCGGTGCCCAACTCTGTACTAAGTGGTTCAGACATTGTCTTATTTAATTCTCTTAGCAACCCCTTGAAGTGGTTATGAGATGACCAGTGTTATTCTCTCTGTTTTATATATGATGAAACTGAGGCATGGTGAGGTTCTGGTCACTTGGGGAGCCCATAAGCTGAAGGGCCAGTAACTGAATGAACCTGGTCAACGTGCCATCAGAGGTTTGGCCCTTAACACCTACAATATGCGGCTCTGATGTCCAGGCTTTTGTCTCTGCCTAAGTATCTTCCAAGTAAATGACCTGGTCTTGTCAAGCTCATCACCATAAGTGCCTTCTTTCCTCCCTGCCTTTCATGCTCATTTCTGACAATGGTCATGCCTTTTCCCTCAGCTTCTGGTGTGTTTCCACTCACTGCCAACAATCATGGGGAACTCAGCCCTCTTCCCCAGAGCCTCTCAGACAATGCAGCTCATAATGACTCCATTCAGTTATGGTTATTGAACCCCTAGTACACTTTTCCCCTTTTACTAAATATTTTACTTATGATTATGTACACACATATCATCTTGCAATTGTTGTTTTCTAACATAGTTTGAAAGCTCTTGGAGAGCAATAATCATATTCTGTTGGATTTCCCATGGCACTCACCAGGGGGCTGGATGGACAAAGGTGTCCATCCCTTACAGAGCAAGGATCTCATTGGTCTAAGCCACCCCCTGCAAGCTCACATCTCCATAATCAATATACAAAATTGCACTATAATCAGTTTGGAAATTGTATCACATCATACCTAGGTGACAACGTTTTCAGTTGACATTTTAGTTCCAGAGGTCAAACTGACTCCTAACATGAATTTATAGAGTTTCTACATTGAGCTCCTATTTTCCTCAAGCAAAAGACTCTAAAGGAAACAAAAAAATAAATGAAATCTGATGAATACTTCTGGAATAAACTAGATCATTAGAGAGGCACTTAGATGCTAAGGTGTTGGAAGCTGGCTGTCTCTCCTAGCCCTGGTACAGCCTATTTTCATTAAGCACCTATCACGGACCATTGATGGTGGTGGTGAGGATTCTGTATGAATCACTTACTTTATCATGACAACAACATTGTGAAGAAGGTATTTTTAATTTCCATTTCAGAGATGAGAACACTGAGTATTAATAGAGGTTGAGTTACAAGCCTAAGGTTATTAGCCTATGGGGTGACATCAAACCCAATCTGTCTCGCTATAATTACAATTATAGTTGACCACAATTCTGTGTTATCCTCTTCACAACATTTCAAAACAATGCCAAAACAACTGCTTGACTCAATGACAAAATCGTTCAAAGAAGGCATTTGCATGGTATAACAAATAATATGTTTTCTTAAAACCATATTTTCTCTTTTCACTTAAATACAGCTTAAAGAATATAAAATACAAAATGTTTAATAATCTAGTGAAAGTATTTTGGGCTTATATTTCAATTGTGAAATGTGACCTGGTCTCAGTGATCCTTGTGAGCAGTGAGACAATGAGTTTACTAAGAGTTCAGAAATCCTCACAGTTATTTTAAGGATTCCTTTCATTGTCTCTGAAGGCCTAATTCAGTTTTTTCTTTGACCTATCTAAAAATATTTGTGAATACAGAGGAACCAGTCTTGTTACTTCATCAAAAAAAATACCACTATAGGAGAAATATGAATAAATCAGAAGGAAGAAGAATGCACTGCTCACAGCCACCTCACCAATGTCGCTGGGGGGGCACATTCTTTTCGGTTGAACACCCCTTCTTGTCGCCAGTTCAAAATGTTGCCTGATGACTATGATCCCCCCTCAGAGGTCTATAAACCTATTGATTAAGCATCTTAAATTCCACAAGAGCATAAGCATTTCCAACTGAGTCACATCAACAGACAATGGGGTCTAGTCGTCAGTCTCTGCAAAATTGCCAAATATAAAAAAAAATCTTATATTTGTATGAGTTTAATGTAATTTGAATGTTAAGAGTAAGATCCTCCAAATTCTGTGGTACCCTTTTTTGTAATTCGTTATAAGGCTCAGTTCAGGATAAAACAGTTTTGTCTTGTAGAACCATGTGAACGACTTCTAGCTAATGAAATCTCCCCCGCAACAGGGATGAGTGGCAAGGATGCTAGTTTTGAATTATAAGGATGAGATAATGATCCTTCTGGATAAGCAAAATTACACAGAAAATTTGGTCAAAGCAAATCCTTTCATAGCAATTACTCTCTACCAAGCTATCTTCTAATTTCTGTATTAATAAATACAATGCACACAATAATTCTATGAAATAGACACAAATATTACTAGCATTATACAGAAGAGGAAACTGAGGCACTGAGTATTTAACCCTTTCGGTACGGGTGCCGGACATATCCGGCGCCCATCTGATGACCTGTGTGGACGAGCGCCGGATATATCCGGCATCCAAGTGGCAATCCGTGCATGCAAACATCTACAGTTGGTAAAATTCTATTCTGTTTTACCAGCGTATTAGATGAGGATCATATGTGTATAAAGTTTTGTATATAATCTTGAATATAATCATATAATCCGTATATAATTTTTATAAATTTTACTTATATAATTTATAGAATTTTATATAACTATCTCTTAATATTAAAGTTACAAACAACACTTGGAAAAAAGCATTGTTTTATTAAGCATAGATCTTATATAAGGTTAGGAAAGTCTTCACACAAAGGAGGACTGACCACGTGCTATGTGCGCGTTTTCGGCACGGCACCTCGTACAGTGGGAGTGTCGCGGTGGAAAGAGCGCTTGTACTTACCCAAGGTCACATAGCTAGTAAATCCTAGGGAACTGGGAATTAACCCCACAGAATCCACTCCCAGAGTAAATGTTTCTAACCACCAAGCTCTACTCCTCTTCAACTTGAATATTTTAAGCATAGAAATGATGCTGAGTTCTTTTCAGCCAAGTTTGAGAGATCCAGAAATTTGCTGAAGCTTAAATTGAAATATTGTTTAAGAAAAAAGTATTTGCCAACTCCTCTCTAATTAGACTCTGTGGAACGGAGACAATGTCTCTACCACTTCATTTGTGAGTTAAAAATTGACAATAAAATAAAGATGGTGGTTACTGTGAAGTATGGCATAAAAAGACTTCTTTCCAAATTATGATGAAAGCTCACATTAAGCCAAGGATAGATTACATTATAAAATTCTACATCAAAAGAGCTTCGATGAAAGCTAGCGATAAAATATTCAGGCATAGAAAAGAGTAAAGGAGCCACAGGTTACGGCTGATCAAAAAGGAGGAGCGAGAATGGAAATAAAGAAAGATGCACGGCTGCCAAGCATAAACAAGAGATGCTTGGACGCTGAGAGGCAGTGAGAGTCCCTGGAGTAATAGCAGACATTTGACTAACAGACTTTCTTTAAGGAAGTTTACAAAACAAACAAAACAAATAAACAAATGAAAAAAAAAAACTTAAAGAGAAAGAAAAATCAGAATGACACAGAGCTAGGTAAATTTTATTTCAGGCCAGGAGCAGACATAAAATACTACCAGCTTTTTTGAAGATGAGGGTAGGAAGCTAGCTCAAAGCTGGTGGAGTTGGTAGGATGGGAGAAGGAGAATTATTATTATTGTTGTTGTTGTTGTTGTTATTGTTGTTGTTTGTCAAACACGCTAAAGAACAAGACCCTTTGAAAGTACAAGCTGGCACAATTAATGACTCCAGAAAGGACGCCTTATGCTTGGGTGATCTGGATGAGACATCTGTTTATCACTCACTGATCCCAGGGTTGATTAGACTGGCCTGGCTTGTTAAGCTGCTTCTTCAGGCCCAGCCTTTCTGAGGCTGCTCAAAGAAAGAATAATAGAAATTTGTCTTTCTGACAAGTTTCTATATGCTTCAGGCCTCCTCTGCTAGAATGTAAAAAGCAACTGTCAAAAAATAAACTAGACTTTGGGTGGTGAGTATACAATAGTGTAATCAGATGTATTAAAAAACTGTCCACCCGAATTTTGTATAATGTTATTAACCAATGTTATCCTAATAAAAGTAGGTCAGAGACAGGGAAGCCAAGCTTCCATGTGGCTGTTGGGGAGAGGATGCTGTAAGAACCCTAGTGTTACGTCCCACCCTAGGGCTTTTGGGGGCTTTTCAGTTTATGTCAGAAACACTCAAGATTGACTTGGGGACCAAATTTTAGGATGTTGTGCAATCACATGATGTTTTCTCTCCCACCCATCCTTGAAGACCGGTGAGATCTACTTTGTCCATGAACTCATGCAATTCCCTTCCTGCTTCAGGTCCACGTACAGCATGCAATAAACAAATGAACACAAGTCTGCCCATTTGGTTGGTGAGGCCAGGGGCAGAGAGAAAGCAAGTTGAAGATACTGAGAGGCCACATTTCTCTGTCTTATTTACAAGGATTCAGAGACATCCTGGCTGAACTCTGTGTTATCTGAATCCTTGGTACTTTAATTGTTGTCATTGATCAGCAGTGCTATCATCACCTGCGAGCTTGTGAAAAATGGAGAATCTCAGGTACCTCGCACAATGGCTGAATCAGAGCCTGCATTTTGACACTATCCCCAGGAGATCCATATGCACATGAAAGTTCAAGAAGCATTGATTCTCAGCAAGAGAAAGTAGTGGGGGTGGAGGGCAGAAGCAGAGGGAGAAAAAGAGACACGAAGATGGTGACAATTGATGGAGTGATTCTGTTGCTAGATGGGAACCTGGCATTAGCCAAGGCAAGTGGGCAGCCTTGAGCCTGGAAAAGTCAAGGAAGTGGATTTCATCTAGAGTCAGGGGAAGAAACACATTCTTTCTGATGTATTTTAGACTTCTGACATCTAGACATGTAAGGTAATATATTTGTGTTGTTCGTGGCAATTTGTTACAGCAACAATAGGGTACCAATGTACCTCCCAACTATAAATCCCCTTTCTCATTGTTATTTTTTTCTTCTTCAAACTCAAATTCTTTTGTGATAGTTCACATTTATGTGCCATCTCCTAGCCCAGGTGTGTCAAACTCATTTTCACCTGGGGCCACATCAGTCTGGCAGTTGCCTTGAAAAGGCCAAATGTAATTTTAGGACTGTGTAAATGTAACTGCTCCTTAACAGTTAAGTGAGAGCTTGGTGCTGCCGCTGGGTACAAACAAGGTGGGGGCCAGATAAAACAAGGTGGAGGGCTAGATTTTGCCCATGGGCCTTGTGTTTGCCACCTGTGTCCTAGTCCAAAGATGTACTGGCTTGATAGGCCCAGCTACCTAATAGCCGACTTCAGAACCACCCAAATACAAAGCTTCTCTGTCATTATTTTTGGGGAGCAATTTAAAAAAATGCCTCAAATGAGCCCACAATGTGGGCTGTGAGCAGAACTTGTCAGGGGCTTGGACTTAGCAATTTCTCTGTCTCAGGCTCCCAAGTGTTCATCCTCCGGCCATGCCACTTAGGAAACTCCTCACTGCCACGGCCCATGGGGATTCTAATGTACTCAGATGTCTCCAAAGCTTTCCAAACTCCCGGCACTTGGGTATCAAATAACATGTGTATTGTTGGGAGAGGTTTAAGTTTCTCCCTGCCCTGATGAAAGGCCCTGCTAGAAGCTCACCTTAGGTCCTGTTCCAACAGAATCTCGTTGAGTAACTCTATGAAATTTGGTCTCTAGTTCTCAAAACAATTCAGCCTGATACAGTGAGGGACATACCCAGAACCTCTTCTTTCTCCTTCTTACTTCCTATCACTAAATCTCCCCTCTCCTTTCTGTTACAAAGCAAAATCTCACATATATCAATGAATTAAGAGATATATTTCTATGTTTGGGGAGGGGAAGTATTTTTCTAGACTGGATGCGGGAGAGAGAAAATTGTTATATACAAATAGTTGGTAGTTACATAAACCTGCACCCTCATTGTTTTTTATTCAGCTTCAATTAATAAATACAGATGCGAGGGGCTGGGAATTATCGAATTATCGGTTTCTCTATCTATGTTGTCATATATGTATGAAGCATTGTATTTATCTCCTACTTAAAGACATAATCTTATATTCTAAACAGTATATAAGATTATAGATATCCTTTATTAATTTCAGTGTTCCAGTTACTCAACTGTTGTCATAAAGTAATGCTGTGATTAATTATCAAATTAGTAGAAATTCACAGATGATAAATTAAACCTCCTATTATTAAAATGCTTTGAAATTTTTTTTCCTGGGGAATTCATGTCTTCATTTCCTTTTTTCTCCTGGATTTTCTAATGCTTTCCATAACTCCAGGCCGATGTATGAAACCAAACCTTTGTTATCAACATGATAAGCATATTCCAGTAATGTGTCTTATCAGCAAATTGGAAATAATCCTTTTATTTCTAGCAGCTAAGCATTTTAAACACATGCATTCTATTTCCTGACAATATTTGCTCTGCTGAGATATATAGCAAAATGGAAAAGTTTAGATTTTTTAAAGAGATCTTGTTGAACGATGTGACTGTCGAGTCTTAGAGAATTGCTGAGCTGTCCTATGACCACAAATATATCTATTTCTCTGGGAAATAAGGCACAACTGATAGGATTTTTATGTTGATGTATAATTTCACTCCTTAATTTTCTCTATTTGAAAAGACTGAAGGTGAAAGTGTTACTGTGATAGTCAAAAAGACTGAGCACAGCAGATGCCAAGATTCAAACATGATTTGATTACAGCGTCTTATAAAGCAAACATCAGAGCCTCTGCTGTGTAAGGGACGGAGGTTAGATTGCTTTTTCTATCTCAAAATCTTTGACATAAATAGTCAATCACCAAAGGTGTTTGAAGGCGTTCTTCTTTGAAACACTCTCCTAGAGGGAAAACATCATTACCATTTCCCTTTTAAAAAACTTCTCATGGTCTCACTAATATGTGGAATCTAAGGAGTGAAATAAACTAACACAATAAAACTAGAGGCATGGACACAGGGAACAGACTGACGACTGTTGGAGGAGGGGGTTTGGGAGGGACTGGATGAAAGAAGGTAAAGAGATTGACCGAAGAGCATAGAAGCATAGTCCATGGACACAGGCAACAGTGTGGCAAAGGCCAGGAGAGGGCGGGCACTGGGGACTGGGAGGAGGTGGGCAAAGGGGAGAATAGGGGGCATCTGTAATAGTGTCAATAATTAAAAAGCATCTTCCACTGTATTCCCACTACACTTAGAGAAGACTCCATCCCTTTGCCATGATCCACTGGCCCCACCAGGCCTGGAGAATCTCCAGAGCATTTGTGTCATGTTCACTTGTGTCCTTAATATTCACGGTTCTTTTCACCAAACATTCCCTACTCGCAGGTTGCTTGGTAAACCAGTTAGAACAGGTCTCCAGACAGAGACCTTCCCTCACCACCCATCTCAGGTAACTCAACTTCCCTCACTGGAATCTAAGCTCCATGAGAAGCGGGAATAACCCTCTGCTATTTCTCCAGCCGCAGACCGGCACATGATAGGAAGGTGTCGCTAAGTATCTGTTGAATGACTTTTTAAAAATATGCTTCAGGTTTGTACCTTAGCTTTACACATGAACCAAAGTGACCCATTCGAGGTTAGGCAGCAGTTAGTGGAAGAGCTCATTGCTGCCCAAATGTCCAGACTACCGACGATTTTCTACTCTGCTGTTAGTTGGAATTTTTTCACTTTGTTCTTTGCCTTTCATTAATGTGTGCAGTTTTTCCTTGTTTTCTTCTTTAAATGGTATTCTTAGTAAAAGTGTCTGGAGTAGATTTCTTTTCAGAAACTGAGTAATACTCACAGGGTTTTCTTTGATAAGGGTAAGAATGAAGACATGGAGGAGGGTGCAGATCCTGGGACCGCTTGTTTCAAAAGTGCAGAAATCATACTAGGTGTTTTGTATGTGTTTGCGTACACAGGGGAAAACTCTGGAAGAATATGCAAGAAACAGATAATAGTGTGTACCTGGAAGGTAGAGACAATGGATTAGAAAAAGGATGAGGATAAAATATTTCCTTCTACAGCTTTTAAATCATGTTCTAAATTTGTGAATTATGCAATGGTGACCTTTATTCAATAAATACATAAATAAAATGCAAAACTCGTTAACTAAAAATAAGAACAATACATTTACATGTAAAAGATCATGTGTGATCACTAAAAATGTGATCATATCCACATGTGGTCACTGAGTCATAGGGCTGGGCATATTTGTAGATCCTTTGTAGTCAAGGTTGAGCTCCTGAACAATAGTCAGAATATTTTAGGAATTTCAAATGTTAGCAAATAATTTTCCTGCTATACTAGAGCAGAAAACACAATTACTAAAGCTGCCAAGAAGGATAAGAAAACTTAAAAACAAATTTAAATCCTCTTACTGATTAAAACTGGTTAAGTCTTTTAGCTAATGATTTTCGTGTAGCATTTAAGTGAACCTTAGTTTCCTAATAGTTACAAAACCCTTCAGATTAATTTGTGGTGAGTAAGGGAATATGATTTTGGAAACAAGATTGTGTTTAAGTGGAGAACTCTGAGACTGAAGGAAATACAATGATTTTTAGAAGGATTTTATAACATGCCTGGCTAACTTCATCAAGATCATCAAACATAATCAAGCTTTTAAAAGTTGATTGACAGCTATGAATTAGTACAGGCAGGTAAAAATATGAGAGGCACATCTATGCATATGGTTAAAGATGAATGAACTAATTTTTCTTGGATTATAGGCCTATCAACCTACAGCCTTTGCAATGAATAAAAGAATCCTCTATGTAAGCCTTAAGACATTTCTCTGTATTTTCTCCTTGACTCAGTTTTTTTTTCAGGCTAGCTGATTTAATTAAATATTCTCTAAAACACTGGATGCTAAGAAATATACAAAATCTAAGATCACGAGATCTCCCAATTTAGCGCTGATTAAAATCGATGAGTTTGAAGTTTTCTGTTAAATCTAAAGCTTGTGGCTTTCAGCAACTCTTTATTTTTAGAGAAACAGCTTTTTCTTTGTGTAGCAAAAAGGCTTAGGAAAGCTCCTGGAAAAAAAAAAAAAAGACTTATCCGCTGCTGAGTCCTAAAATAGCCTTTAAGAACAGTCCCAGAACTAGCAAGGTGAGCCAATGCACAAGGCAGAAACAGAAATGCGTGGAGCCTTCTGCAGTTCAGCAGCAGCCCCTTGCTGGGCTCACATCCTCCAACTCAGTACCACTGTTGTGTTGGGCCTTTCCTGGAACTCATTAAAGCAGAAGCCACTTCTTTTGTTTCTTTTCCATTTATCCCATTTCTTAAACAGCCCGCTGTGCAAACATTAGGTACACAATATGTATCATTGATTGATGAAAGTGTAGAAACTTTGAGTTAAAAAAATGTATTTCCCACAACTGTGTTTCTCTAATTGCAAAGAGCTGAATGTTTACTGACTGCCCTGTATATGCTAAACATTGTACTCTGGCCCTGAAGTTCATAAGCTGAGAGACTTCGGCCATGCCCTGAAGCAATTCATCATATGCAATGAAAGGAAGAAACTGCAGATTTTTAAAAATGTGCATTGAATACAAAATTTTTTAAAGAAGTATCTCCATTTAGTAGTGAAGAGTTGATCATGTAAATGTGGAAATAAACATAAAAGTCATTCATCTCAGTATTAGCTACAGTGATGCTGAGTACAAGGTGGACGGAGGCACTATGAAATGTGAGAAAGCTAAACAAATACTGGTGCAGAATTCCTGTAATTTGCCTGAAAATGTCTGAAGGGTGAGAGATTCTAAGAGAAAGGCAATCTAAGGAGTAGGTGTATGTTGGATACCCACTTTCACTTTGGTTGATATCACAATTTTTTCACTTCTGTAGGTGATGATGGTGGTAAAAGATTGCTCCTTTGCAGTGTATTGATAGAATAGGGTAAGTTCTATGATAAATTAGCTTCCAAACATATAGTGACTCAGTGAAATAATTTATTTCTGGCTTATATAACGCCAGATGAGGGTGTCGACCGATGCTCATCTCCACGATGTCTTTCATGGACTCTAAGATGTGCAGCCATCTTCAACATGGAACTCCTGAGGCCACTCTGAGGTTGTCTCTATCCAGTAGAGAGAGGAGATGAAACAAGGAAGGTGGTTGGTGGCAGGTTTCTGGGGACTAGATAGCTGAAAGTCATATACTTCATCTTTGCTCACTCACTTTCTATTGGCTAGAGTTTAGTTAAAAACTGCCAAGGAAACTAAGAAATGTAGTCTAGTTACACGTCCAAACTAAAGAGGAAAATACAGATTTGGGGAAATATCCTTAAATCACAAATAGGGAGTTTGGCAAGAGTAATTGCCCTTGTTAGTTGAGTTTTACAAAAGTTGTTTTCAGACACCAAAAACTCAGTAGAATAACTGACTGCGATGGATGGTTCCAGATTCATATGTTAATTTTAATGGATTTTTTTCCCCCTTGGAAGTGCCATGGGCTAGGCAATTCAGTTTTCCAATGGAATCAAGCCTTTTGCCAAGAGCAAAAGTTGTATCATTTCCTCTTCGTTTCATCTCTGTGAACCAATCCATCTCTCAAATGTTTCTGTCCATGAACGAGTAGAAGCAATGCAATTTTAAATTATTCACATTAATGAAACTTAGCGCATAGTGTCGTTACTATCATGAAAATTTTGTAGCTGGAATGGGTCTAGAACTGGTGGCCAGGGGAGGCCCATGGAGTTCACATTTTGCAGGCATTTATTGACCCATTTATCTGCAAATATTTATTGAGCTCCTGTTATGTTCAGGGCTAACACGGTAACCATGTTCTAAGCGATGGGCATGGACTATGTATCAGAGTCCCTGCTGGGTGGTGAACGTCTGTTTCCTCTTTGAATCCTCCCCAAATCCTTCTGTGGCAGAAGTTAAAGCCTCTGAAAAGTAGAAAGGCCAGTCAGGGAAAGCCACTTATCCAGAGTCACTTGTTAGTCAAAGACAGCAGTAGAATTATTGTTAGAAACCAAATCGGCATGACACTAAAATTGTACTTTTACAAATAGCCATCTGACTCCTTAAGGAATTGTCTATTTGCCTGACCACCGGAGGGACTGTGAGACATATTTGCATGTAAAATAAAGTAACGGGGAAGGAAGGAGTTAAGGACTCTCAGGTGCTACCGGTTTATATTTCTTCGCACCAGGATTGCAGCAGTTTGAATATGAGCCACGGCTTTCAAATATTAAGCACAGATGTTTGGTCCTGCGGCCACCAACATGGGAAATTTTTCTGAAAGAGGAATTGAGAAAGGCTATTGAGCAAATAATCCGTTATTTTCTAAGAAAGTCCTATTACCGTGATGCTTTCCTCAGAAACTATTTCTGCCATCCCCAAACCATGAAGGAAAAAGAACACATCTCTCACAGAATGCCGAGAACATTCTGGAAGATGGAACTTTAGTGGACACTACAGAATTATGGTGGCCACATATTGGGCCACTTCTTAGTCTGAGCCGACGTTGACTCGTAGAGGATGGCGATTCTAACCAAACAAGACCTGTGGCCATAGGGTATCAGCGGGACCCTCAAAGCACAACAACCTAACCAGGGGCAATTTTGTGATCCTGTGATTACAGAACCAGACAGGTCTCACAGAACAATTCTAATTACCACTTAATTAGTTTATAAGCACTCTTCAAAAATATCTGGGTCCACCTACGATAGATACAAAAATTACTTTACAAAAAGCCATTATACATTTATTTATAAAACTTCTCTGGTATTTATCATTTACAGTAAGTATTAAATGTTGATTTATTTAATACAATAAATTGGGTTCCTGGGCCCAATGCCACCAATGCACCTGAAGCCTTCTCCACACCAGCAATCGATGTTCAGACACCAAGAATTCCACTCCATTCTGACACTGCACTTTCTACCCAGACACAGCATCAGATCCCACAGTAAAGAACTCAGTACACCCAAGACCACTCTCTCCTTGAGACGCCAGCTGGAAAGCCCAGGTTGTTACCTGTGTGTCTGACCGACTGGCTATGAAACAGAAACTCCCAAGTCCCCTTCCTTGGGTTTGATTCATTTGCTAGAATGGCTCACAATACTCAGGAAATCACTTTAATCACTAGATTGCCAATTCATTACAAAGGATATTAAAGGATACAAATCAACAACCAGATGAAGAGCTACATAGACAAGGTCACACAAAAAGGAGCTTCTGTCCTTGTGGAGCTCAGGGCCCAGGCATGGTGGCATGTGGAAGCTCTCTGAGCCCCCTCCTTTTGGGTTTTTAGAGAGTTCGTTATGTAGGCATGATTGATCAACTGATTGGCCGTTGGTGATTGATTGAATCTCTAGTTCCTCTCACTTCCCAGGACTCAGAGGGTGGGAAGGAATGTTCCAACCTTCTATTCATGGTTGGCTTACCTTGCATCCAGCTTGCATCCTTAGGTGCTTTGCAAAAGCCGCCTTCATTAACATACACCAAATTGTTAGGGAAAGGCTTATCACAAATAGCCAGACACCCATCTTACCTGTAGAACTTTGAAAGTTTTCAGGCCCTGAACAAGAGACCAAATATTACAACAATAGATTATTCTTATTGCTCAGGAAATTCCAAAGGTTTGGGAAGCTGTGAGCCAGGAATTAGAAAAAAAGACCTAATATATATGAGAATTATTTTTGGTCATCTGAATGGTCAAACATGTCTTTCTTATTAATCACAATGTAACATACAAATTAATTAATCACTTCATATGTGCCTAAGCTGGGGATGAAGTGTGCACGTTGTAACAAAATTCCTGCTTACCTATTGTAGGGAAGATAAACAGGCATATAAACACACAAGGTAAATATTTCAGGTAATGATGAGAGATAAAGTATTTGGAGGTGAAGGAGCAGCTTCCTCTCATAGGATTCAGATTCAGGGACAAGAGCAAGTGGAGCAGGAAGGGGAAGGCCCTTTAAAATAGATCATGGAGGGTTTTGAAGGGGACCTTTGAATAGGGACATGAGTGGAGGAAAAAGTGGTAAAAGTGTATAGTTATGTGATTCTGAGCCAGAAAGGGGGGAGAATGGCAGAAGATTATATACACACATATATAAATGTATATATATGTGTGTATATAATGTATATGTGTATATATTATGATATATGTATATTATTCTGTATATTTTGGACAAATAGTGAGAGGTGCAAAAGCAAGGACGTAGTGCCAAGTTCAAGGCTCGGAATGAAAACCAGTGTGGTGAAGTGTATTGGGTGAGGAGGAGAACGGCATCACATGAGGTCAGAAGGACCCAGAGGTTTGTATCAGTGTTATTATGGTCATTGTTATGACAGCTTTGAGTCCCACTTAGACTGGTAAGGACAAAAAGTGGGAGACACATAAGAAGGAAAAGATGGCATTGCAATATAATGTATGCTCGTCTCAGTTTGGTTTTCTCTAAGTTTCCCAGAGATGATTTAAATCAAACTTTCATGATCTAGGTTCTCTTCGTCCCTTTTTAACTGAGTATTGAACTGCTTGGGTCTCCCTAAACTGAAGAAGTGCCTAAAGACCCAGGCCGATGACCCTAGACATCTTCCTTTTCACTGTGCCGGCCTCAGGTTCCCCGTGCGCAAACACAGACACTGGAGTCGGGCTCTCCAGCCTTCGGCCCTGAACAGTCAGGAGCTCTACAGCCCCTAATAACAGTGTGGTGACTGGACGTTTGATACTCTGTGAGCCTTGCTAATTATGACTTAAATACGGAGTGTGTTCAAAATAAAATAGAGATGTGGGTTAAAAATTCAGAACTCATTATTATAGGTATTTTTTAATAAAAATTTAAGAATAAAAGTGGGATCCAAGTTAGGAAACTTTCTCTAAGACCTTCTCTCGTACAAAAGGTCATTTTTCTTTTGGGGTATTGTAACTAATATACATTCTCGTGGAGCCTTTAACAGCTTCCAGCAATGGACTTGTTTTGCACATTTTCCCACTTTCAGGGAGAGTTTCAGGAGGTCTGGGTTATGTTCTACTCCCATTTCCAACTCCAGCATTTAGTCAGAGCCCAACATATAAGATGTGTTTTAATAAATTATATGATTAATGAATGTGTGTGTGTATATGTACACACATAAATATGTTATATATAGGATTAAGGGACTATAGGGATCAGGGGTGAAAAAAATAATACATTTTGTTTGTAAAAATCTTTATCCTAAAAGAAAGAAAAAAGCAAAACATGGAGTGTTTCTGTAAAAGGCTGGCAGCTGGCAAATGAGTGTCTTTAAAAAAAAAAATAGCTAAAT
>VMDR010015142.1:0-22669 GCA_007922815.1 Macrotus californicus | reverse complement strand
GATGTTGCAATTCTGTTAAAGTAAAGAAGGCTTCAAGGCATACATACAGGTGAACAGCACACTAAATTGCACCTTTAATAATCTAACACACTGATCAGACACAACTCCAATGAAATGTTTCTGGAAAAATCAGAGTATCTAGTAATTTCTTCTTTTTAAAAATATAACATGACCGTTTTCTTGGATGACATAGGGCATGCTGACTATAAAGACATCAAAACTGCCCATGGTCTCGTTCTTAGCTGTGCCCCAAACACATACAGATCAGAGGAGTCATTTGTCCCTCAGGTAGGTGGGCCAACTGCACCAATGAAGCTCTAACTGGTTGAGAACTCCTGTATCCAGGCCTGTTAGTAGTCTCCTCCTGCCCTGACCCTGGGCTTGCACGTGTGGCTTGCTTTGCACAACAGCAAATATTAGATAAGTAGAGAACTTAAAAGTTGTTCTGATTTGGAGTTTGTTCTCTTGCTTTCCTTTGGAGTTCTAAGAATGCCATGTGAACGAGCTGGGGCTAGTCTGCTGGAGGATGAGAGAGCCCATTTGTCCAGCCTCCCCAGTCACGGCCATCATGAACCAGCTGACCCCAGGTGACACATAAGGCCAGCTGAGATGAGCCAAGGCTGAGACTGGAAGTAGTGCCCAGCCAAGCCTCGCTCAAATTTCTGACCCAGGTTTCCTGTGGTAAATAAATGGTGGTTGTTTTAAATCCTAGGTTTGTGAGATGGTTTATTATAGTGTAATAGATAACTGATATACTGTTTGTCCATAACTAAGTCATTATTTTCTACTTCCCTTCCTTACTAGAATGTTCTCAAGTTAGTGAATTAAGTCCCCCCAAAATACTTTATGACATATCTCTACCAGGTAAGCACTAAAGAGCTATTAAGAATAGTTATCACTGCAATACAGGGCAACAATTTTCCCATCAACTTAGAAGTGGCCAGTCGTCATCACTGAGATGCTGAGACGGAGGGTTACCATATGATTCACCAAACAAACTGCTTTTCCCAGTATTCATTTTGTTGGAAAAACCAGGACATGTGGTTCTCCTACCCAGAGGGTACTGCCCAGACTATAGTTAGCCGTTAGAAAAGAGAGACTGGCAGGGACAAAAGGCACTGTTGGAGTCATGTATAAAAGTAGAGCTTCAGCTCAGGTTGATACCAGGTTATAAAGAATGAAAACTGGCCGACTTAGAAAGGAAGAGGGTCAGAATGAGACCAGGGTAGTGCTGCCCTTTGGGGTGATTCTTTAGATGCCATGAGGTATAACCAGGGAACTATGATGCCTGTGGCTGGGTGATGGGAACCTTCTCATTGCACTGTGGCCATAGTGCTGTGTCCCTCCTCTGACTGGGGAGCCCTGGGCTGGCTCTGCTGGCAGAGTTCCCTGAGCTCCCCACTTCCCCAACACTCACCTCCACCAGGTGTGGGGCCACAAGGCTCCAGCAGCGCATGACGTGGAGCAGTGGCCTTGATCTGCTGCGCATGATCCTCAGCATGGCATCCCCAAGGCGGAACAGGTGTAGGGCACTTTTCCGGTCTTGGGTGGATTTCACTTCTCCTGAAAGGAGAGACCACGAAAGCCATCAAGCCCAAACTCAGAAATGGTTTGGCCTGTTCAAGCACAGAGAGATGATGGAAGTGGAACTGTACTCAGATCAGCGGGATTGTTTGGTGAGTGCTAACCAAGAGAGGAGAGGAACCTGGATTCAAGAGAGACTTAGGCGGCTCACTCAGCAAGGCCCAGCCTGCCTCTCCTGGTCACCACTATGTTCCCAGTGGCTGCTGTGACAAGTGTGAACCATGCTTGTTGGTAAGGGAGGATTGCGCAGTGGTTACGTAGGCAGGCTGGGGAGTCAGGCTGCCTGGGCTCAAATCCTATCTTCACCAGTCAGTAGTTGGGTTACAGCGGAACAGAGATTTATGTCTGATCCACAGTTTCTCATTGTAAAAGTGGGGATGATAGGACCTATTTCTTGAAGTTACTTTAGGGATTAAATGTAATAATATTCATCAAGTACTTAACACAGGTGCATACCATCTGGGCCACACTGTTAGCGATCATCATGACTATTGTTACCGTCATCCTGCAGGGTCACTATCCACTCTGCCAATCCTTAGCGGCCCCTCTGAAGCCCTTCCAAGCAAGTCAGGCCCCTTTGCTACCTGATAACATGCTATCTAGCCTGTTCTGCTTTGCTTCAGTACAGTCCTTGCCCACTCTGATCTTGTACTCTTTTTTCAATAAGCAGAAGTATACATTCTCTCAAGGAGCCTACAATACACAAACAGAGGTATGAATCCACATTCCTTTCACATGCTATGTTAGCTTACAAAAGATAGAGATTTCATGGAGGGTGTCTGTTCAAGAGATACTATTCCCTTCTTGAATTGACAGCTAATTACATAGAAATTCAAATATATTTTAACCTGATAAGAGCCATTAACATGTATTTTTTATTGTTGTTCAAGTACAGTTGTCTCCATTTTCACCCCACCTCGGCCCCCTGCCCAACCCATCCCCGCCTCCCACCCTCGAACCTACCCTCTGTGGCTTTGTCTTTGCCAGTATTACCTTAGTCTTCCCTGCTCCCTGCCTACTCATGACCTGCTGCTTCCCCTTCACCGCCTGCCTACAAAATGCTCATCATTATCAGGCTTTTCCAACCAAAATGCTTCTAATTAGCCTTGCTATATCAAGTAAACTTCAAAATAACAGTAGTAATAATCAGTGACATTTACTGAATGTTTACTCTGCATCAGACATTATGTTGGTTCTTTGCATCTTTAACCAATTTCATTTTTAAAGCAAACCTTCAGAAATAAATGTAATTACTGCCATTTTACAGATTAGTAAATTGAATGCTGGAGAGGTAAACTGACTTGTCCAAGACAATGCATCTGGAGAATGGTGAAGGCAGCGTTTTCACTCATGTCTGATTGATTTCAAAGCCAGTGCTTCCTCTTTCTGGGTCTGCTGCCTCCTCCTGACCCTGCTCATTGCTTTATGTGAGCTCAGAGCCTGGTGATTTCTCCAATGCAAAAGATGTAGGAGGTGGCCCTGGGCTCAGAGGTGCTCCGGAAGTCCTATGGTTCTGGAAGGTGGGCCTTATACAGCTAAGGTTCTAAAGTCCATTAAAAACTAGTAGGGAAAGGACGGTGGTTCTCAAATTAGAATCTGCACTGAGGATCAAAAGGACCAAATATATTATACTTAGAACTTCAGATCCTAAAGATGGAAGGGACCACAGAGGTCATGCACTCCAACCTGCCACATGGCTCTGAGCCTCTGTCTCACTGGGATGAGGCACTCACTGTTTCAGCACCACCCCCCACCCCCCATTGACGGACAGTTGCATTTCTGAGCAGCCTGCCACCCATTTGGGACCACAGGACAATTCATGCAACTCTATTCCCTCTTCCACACATTGGCCTTGAGGAGGGCCTTCCTCTGGCCTCATGCATGAAGACAGTTATACTGACCCATCACTAAAGGGTATGCACGAGAGCAGTTTCTAGGAGTGGTATGAGGCTTCCGTCATCCTTCCATTTCCCCACTCTCATTCTGGAATCAGGAGGTGGTTCTGCAAGTTATCTGGACTGAGGTGAGTACTACGGTCTGTGATATGGAGAAGGGTTCCCACCCTCATGAGAACTGTCTGCACCCTGAGTAGCCACATAATTTCTATGTCACGAGCCCAAACCTTAGCAGAACAACCTAGCCCAGCTCCAGTGGTAACACCTGTAACAGTGGCAGCAGTGACGTTTCCACTCACAAAGAATCATCCCACCACTCACCCATACACACACACCACGCCCTAAAACTAGATGACAAATTAGCCAGGGTGACCATGTGCAAAGGGAATGTGGACTCCAGTCTCAGGCAGGCGGTTGACATCGCAGATCTGGGCTGTTCCCTGCTAACCTCACGCCACAGTTTCTCCCGGGAAGGAATTACCTGGCATGGCCAGCGAGTAATCAACTGTGTCCGTGACAGAATGGAAAAGCTGGGACTGCGAGGCTTTCTTCAGCTGGTAAAGAAAACCTCCCAAAGCCATGAGGTTCAACTTATCCGTAGCGTCCTCAAAGAGCCTGGATGAAACAAAAAGATTTGTTCCTTGGAAACAATTCAGCAAAGCCTTTATGGCAGAATGATTATGGTAATTTTGTTAGATGTGATTAATGAACATGTTGTGTAAACACTGTATGGAAATGTATGGTATCATTGCATCTATTAAGACTGTGTACAAGTACGCTCTAGCTCTGAGAGTTTAATCTGAAGGGCACAGGCTACAGTTGAAAACAATCCTTCTATCCCGGGGCATAGCTCAGCCATTGTAGGCACTCAAAAAAACTGGGCAAGAAGTTGAAAGATGGCGCAGCATCGCTTCCAGAAACTGAATAAATGGGAATGGAATCCTTTGAGTTAGCTGCAATCTTCATAAGCTACATTAAAGAAAAACCCAATAAGTTAATTAAGGCTTTTGTTGGACTACAGTTGATGAGCATAACACTGGGCATGGCTCTGAGGATATCAAACCCCATCCTGGAAGCTCCCCAGGGCAGGGGTGACTGTCTTCATCTCCTCCGACTCAGGCACCTGCAGCCCAGGACATGGTAGACGCTCCAGTATCGACTGGAATAATGAATATTCCTTCACATAACGGGCCTTGCAGGTTCTTTTGTTTTCCACTCAGCTGGGCACAGACATCCCAGTAGGAGTGACGGAGGAGGTGAGCACAGGTAGCAGGGCTTCAAGGAGGTTCACAGGCTCACTGGCATTCAGAACGTTGGGCTCAGATGTAGGTTTATGTGGCACACTAGGAATGAGGCGAGCCAGCCTTCCCTTGGACTTGGGTCATCCAAGGCCTACCCTCTAATCCTGTGGTGACACCAGAAGGGCAAGCAGCCCCTGAGTGCCATGTGCTGGGCAATGGAGAGTGTCTCTAACAGAAACTGAATAGCAAGTCCCTTTTGAAGGAACAATATGAGACACAAATTGGTGAATTAATCATTCATAAATCATTGTAACCGGCAAATTTTTCTAGCTGTTCTGTAATTCCAATTTTAACACCATTTGGTGTCTGGATCTCATGAACCATTTCGTTCTCCTCTTTCCTAACAAGAAAAAAACAGCGTGAGTGTCATGTCCCACCTGTCACCTGTATCCAGATTCCACAATACTTTCCCAGCCACCTTGTTGGGTAAACAGGAAAAAAGAGATCATTGTACTGAGTTAGTACAGATGCTGGGTTAGCAGATGAAGAAGAAACTGAGTCTCAGAGCAACTACTCATACACATGAAAGCCAGGAAAGGAGTGGTGTCCTGAGTTCCAGCCAGTGAGTGCGCTTCCCACTTCTCCACCCCTAGCTGTCCATCCTCACCCTACAGACTCCATTGCACCTGTGCTGGGCAGTCCGGGGCCAACAAGAAGTCTCCAGAGTGAGGTGAGACGGTCTAGCATGCAGCTGGTGACCAAAAGCACTTTCAACCTCAAGACTGTCGCCAAACAGTTGGCGTTATTGTTGATTTTTTCCCCTCTCAAACTTTATGTGGTTTTGGGCATCATTTAATGAGATATCACACTCTGGGGTGTGGGATTTAAAAATATTAATTATCATAAAAATAGTGGATTTTTACTATTTGCCAAGCTCTGTCCTCAGAGCTTCAAGCGTACTGATTCATTTAACCTCAAGGCTACCCTGTAAGAGAGCCACTTTCTAACCCAATTTTATGATACAGAAAAGAGGCAAAGTTGCCTGAAGTCACGGAGCCAGGGCACCCTGCCCACGGAGCCTCCAGTCTAGTCATTAGACAACAGTTCATTCTAGGGGTGGGGTGTCGCAGGGGACGGAAGTTAGGTTTGAACAAAATGAAGAGAGGTTTAACTGACTGGCGAACGCATCAAGTTATCCTGGCAGTGCTTTGAGACCAGAGGAGACGGATGGCGGTGTAGCCAACAGGGGAGGGATGGTGGGGTGCGGTGAGGGCGGGGGGGTGCACACACACCTGTCAGCCTGCGTGGACAGTGTGAGCACGGCCTTGGCGGCGCTGCTCCCGGTCATGAGGCTGCCCCCGCGGAAGTCGCAGGCCCGGCCTCGGCTGCCTTCCTTGACGAGCTCTTGGATGGAGAGGGGCTGGATGACGGGGGCCATGCTCAGCGAGCTCTCCTGCTCCGGGCTCTGCTCCTGGGGTGAGCCCTCACCCTCCAGGTCCCCGAGGAGTCCAGAGCAGCCGGGTGCCTTCTGGGGCTGGCTGATCGTCAGCGCGGGCTGGGAGGTGCCGTCACTGAAGTGGGTGTGCTCCAACGTGCCCACGTACTCACACACCCTGGAGAGAGTCCCAAGTGAGCAGCTGTTAAAAGTTGCAGCTCAACCGGACCAACTCTGTAAATCCCACAGTGAGACAGAAAGGAGATGCAGCTAGTTTTACAGTGCTCCCCAAATTCTCTCCTTCCTCTGGTGAGAGCCATCTCTCCCCTCCCTCACTACGTATGTTTTTGAGTTGGACCAGACAGCCTGGAAGTAGGGTAAGGATTCCTCAACTTCTCCTACCCATCACTGGGAGAAAGGTGGGCAACAACGCCCTGTTCACCCACTCCACCCACTCATCCTGTCCAGCTGACTGGCTTTTCTGGAGTTTGGCTGTGTGAATGAATTTTCCCAAGGTGTCATCTTCTCCCATCTCTAGTGCTCTGGTTAGGACTTGGTAAGTGTTTCCTTACTTTGGGGTCCTAGGAAGTGTGCACATGGCTGACAGGCCCTATGACCACACTGGGCCTCCCTCAGGGGTCCTGCCCAGCCATGGCCCGCCTGCTCCTGACAGCTCCATAACTGTCATGGTAAACATGGAGAAGAGTCACAACCTGCGGCACAGCTATCAACTCCCACTGTTTGCTCCCAATTGAATCCGGGACTGAGATGGTTCATACGAGGCCCTCACCCTAGAGTAAGTCCAGTCATGGTAAGGATCATCCTGGAGAATCCACTGTGATATTCTACAGACAATTTTTTATTTCATATAAATTGCCTGGGTATAATTTAACTCTCTCTTTTTCCCCTTTTGCTTGTGAGAGCAACAAAGAGGGTACCAGCCTTCACCCTGGCTCCTTCTCATCATGCTCCTCTCCAGACAGGGTTTTCGATCCCTGAGTGATCTGCGTGCTTCTCTCTTTCAAAGCTGACAAACACTCATGACTGTATTTGCTTTTAGGATGTTAAACTGAACCCAGATCTGGCCTGTGCCCTGGGCAAGCTCTGGGTGATGGAGCCCAGCAAGAGGCGCCGGGTGCACACATGCTGGGGATAAGGAACAGTGTAGCACCGGACCTGGGCCTGCACGGGCAGGCAGGGCTCCTCGCACTGTCCCAGGTCCACGTGAGTGAGAGCCAGTGCCTGGGGAGGCACACTCTTTGTCTTAGTTGTAGGAGGGCTGTGGAACTCTCTTTGCTGTCATTGTACAGGGGCCGTGAACTGTGCAACTGATTAGGGGTGGAGAGATCTTTTCCCTTTGATACTACAAATCTTGGAAACAAATTTTTAGTTTGTCTTTAGCACAGTGTACTATTCTATTTTTCCCTTTCTCTAGCTAAATTAAAAGTAGGCATCTTGTACTTTCTGTGCCCATGTAAGCTATCCAAAATCCTTTTATAAATGAAGAGGATATTAATAAACATAATAGCCAAGTTATATGGCTGACACATGACCAGCTTTTAGATCTGTAAAGTATTCACTTAACTTACACAGTTTTTATCCTTCCACTATTTAAGAAATTGGTTTTTTCCCGTTTGTATAATACATCTGCCTCTCCTAGCCAATGTTAATAATCTGTTCATAATCCCCTAAATCAAATTCTGTCACTCTGTTCTCTAAAACATACATTCAGTTGGGCCCCTATTCCCTCTTCTCTTTTTAATCTCTCATTTGGGATTGATCCAAACTCTGAGTTATCTCCATCTGTTTAAGTGCTGGCAGACCCTGGAGACTAAACCTTGCATCACCCCCAGGCTCCCGAGGCAGGGTGGGTGCCATGTGGGGTGGTGATCCCGTCATGCACCTGAACACGTGTGGCCAACAATCCGGGTTGTGGCTTCCCATCTCCAGGCCTACGCTGAGGATGGCATCCATGCACAGGACGTGGGCTGTGTGCAGTGACACCCCATGCAGCTTCCCGATCTGCTCCAGCTTCTGTTCCACTTTCAGTTTCACTGTGCCAGAAAGACATTCAGGAAAATAACATTCTGAGGGAAGGAGGCAGAAAGGATGGAAAGGAAAGAATGTGCTCCCATGCAAAGGCAAAGGGAGATAGTGGACATCACTGGCAGCAAGTTCCTCAGTGGCAGGTCCCTGTGGTTCGTCATGCACACTTCCCAGCCCTCTGGCCCCATGGACATTGGAGACTCCAGCTCTGTGGCTTCAGAAGTTTGATGGAACCTGAGCTGGTGGGCGCAGTTCCTGTAGACCCCCCACTGAGCCTGGGTCAGGCAGAGCACTGTGGGTGGGCTCCATGTGCTGACCTTGGCTAAAGCTATCTATGCCCAGATCCCTCCCCCTGCCCATGTACTCAAACTGATAATGTGGAAGAATCCCTGATGTTCTGCAAGCTCTCTCAGAGGTTTGATGTCATGCAGTCATGCTGATATCACCTAAAAAAGCATGTGTATTACACTTTGAATGCCACGGTGACGGTGACGGCGTTCTAACTGAGAATTGCCCTATTATCACTCCCTGAGATTACATTTATACTTATGACCTTCAAATAACGCATTTTTATTGTAGAATACTAATGAGAAAGGATGCAGAAGGCAACTTAAGATGTCAACTATGTATGCCAAGGCCAAATGTCAATATCCTCCATGACTAATGGTATCAAGTCTTGGGAGTACAGGCCTGGTGGGACAACTGAGTGATGGGCCAGAGCCCAGAAATGAAAACAGCATGCTCGCTTCAGAGGGAGTCAAACGGCACTGCTGCTGTACAGGGCAAATGGATTTGTGGCAAAGCGTGACTTGTCACATGCATGTGATACTGACTTTATTTTTTATTTGAATATAACTCAAATATCAGTTTTGGTTTTAGAATTTTAAAAACTTTAAATGTAAGGATTTTTATGTAATCTATGGCCATACATATTAATATTAAGTAAAATTGGGGTACCCTTTTCTCAGTTAACGCTGGGATCTGGGACCTGGGAGCGCTGCTCTGTTTTCACAGGGGTCTCTACATATTATTCAAGTCTGAGGAACCCTGGCCTAAGCTGGTTTTCTCAGCTTTTGAAAACCTGCCCAATGTTCCTGCTGCTAGCTATTTTATATACCTGATACATAATGTTAGGATAAGCTGGACCAACCTTCTCATTTTTCTTCTGTTTGCTGCTTGCCATTTATCTTCCTTATTAGGAAGGCCATGGTCTTTCCTTATACTTAGATAATCCTCTGCTTCATTGATTAACTGATTCTAATAAGTAAAAATCAACTCTTGCCTGCGTTCACAAAGCTCGAGTTTTTCTCTGACAAGAGTAAAGTCTTCCTGAGCCTCTGCTCAGGGATTTCCTTCACCTATTTGATTTCCCCTCAGAAAACTGGCCATTCTGCCTCCGCTGCTGTGACCTGTGATGTCCTCAAAGGTGCACTCTGTCAAATGGCAAAGCCAGTGGCCAGATGATGACAGAGGTGTGCCTAGCTCAGCCAGGTGGACCTCTGCTGTCCTACACCAGCTGTTAGCAGCCACGTGAAGTTTCCCAGTCACCAGCAGTCAGTATGTCTCTGGTGGCCAGAGGGATCTCTGTAAGCAGTCTGCTGGATCATCCGTGTAAAACACACCCAAGCCTGTGACCCAGTGGGATCTCATGATCAGTGGTAAACATATGCTGTGTATCACACATAGCTGGAGACGAGTGTCTGCTCTTGCACATGCAGGAGTGTGCACACTGCGCATAAGACACCAGGTGGATTCTGGCCCTTGAGCTGTTACCTTGTGCTATGGCATCGCTGGGTTCTTGGACTTCCTTGTCCTCTTTCTCTTCCTGGACACAGGAAGCAGCTGCCATTTGGGCAAGGGCTGAAGCACAGTTAGCCGCAACGCCTTCGGAGGAAACAAACAAGTCACCTCTGAAACTGAGTCTATTCTCTACCCATTCATCTGTCAGAACGCTCCTAAAAGACTGGTTTCCTAATAGGGCCATTCCCTGTACATTCTACAGGGACCCCCCTCAGGCCACGGGTCAGAAAATCTACTCCTGCTGATACCTAGAGCACAGCTCAGCCGTGCCGCTTTCCGCAGCCCATCCAGGCTCATGCAGATGGCGTCACGTTCTTTCTGGTTCTGCTCCTTGATGCCTTCGGCTCCCAGAATGAAGGCCAGCCCTTTGGAGCTCCCCGCCATGCGGCCAGTCAGGGGGGTTGATAAAGTATCAATCAAGTTCTTCCAGCAGCCAACCAGAATATAGCGAGCAAATGCCACACCTAGAACGTGAAGGGGCATGGGTCACTTTCCAGAGACAAAAACAACCTGTCAATGAATGATAGAATAAAGTTTCTTTCACCATCAAAATAGCAATACTGAGTTGTGTGCCATTCTACTACAGGAAATATAATTTAATGGATTTCACTTTATGCTGATGAATAATGAATGTTCCATTTTCAACTGGATGATGCTAAGTAACTCCCACCAGGCACTTGTTCTACAAAGATTCATTGGTGTCAGTACTGGAAATTGCCAATGATGATTTAATTGCTAGTGCCACATATAATATATGTATATTCATAAACTCGTGACCCTCACCTGCCACTGTGGAGTCATCGATTCTCCTGCCCTGGGCAAAAGGAGACTCTGTAGATGCCGAGGCCATCAGCTGGCCCCCAATTGCACTGCTCTCTAAGCCATCGATATCTGTCAAGGAAAAAGAGCAAAGTGTCCCTTGATTAGAGCAGTCCAGTCAAAAGCAAACAGCCACCACAATACTCATATTTCCCAATGAATATCCTTTGCATCTGTTAAGTAACAAGTATGTAGCAACCTTTTATCGGAATATTAAAAATTTTGTTTCATTCATTCAGCCAGTTTTCTCTCATTGTCAGAGCATTCTTCTGTTAGGCAGCTGTATGTTTTTGAGTGGACAAATATAAAGATAAACTGCTCTCTTTGTTAGAAAATTTATTGTTTGAGAGTATTATGATCTTTGAATACTTTTATTCAAAACAGAGGCATGATTCTCAAATTTTATATATACAGATACCTCGGCATAGATTTGTCTATTCCTCATAAGTATGAAGAATAGAATAAACCTCTTTGGTCCTATAACTGTAAAATCTGATTCCAAAGTACTATAGTAATATCTCAATAATAATAACACTTTACAATTTTCACAATGTTTTCACGTAACGTTCTTTTCATTAGATCTTCCCAACAACTCCAGGTAGATGGGCAGAGTAGGTGCTATTTTCTCTGTTCCACTGAGGGGGAAATAAATACTCAGAGAAGGTAAGTTGCCCAAGGCCATGAGGCTGGTAAAGGAGGGAACGAGATTTAGTAGCCATGTCTTCTGACTCCCACCCAGGCCTCTTCCCGTGACACCAAACTCCAGCTCAGTACGGGACCCCTAATTCACCTTGTTTAAATTTTTGTTAAACCCTCATCTACAGAATTAGCTCAATGAACCAATCCCGAACATGCTGGCAAGAAGAAACTGGCTTGGGGTTGAGAATACTAGGCTTCAGCCTAGGCTCTGCATTAAGTAGCCTGCTGGCCCTGAGTCAGGTACTCCGCTCTCTGGGCCCCAAATTCCTCAGCAAAAAGGAAGCAACCGTTGGAGGAGTGACCATGGAGGGGAAGCACATGTGCCTAGATGCAACTAACACAGCTGGATGCAGCACAGAGGGGGAAAGGGGGGGAGAGTAGTGTAGGTTTACTCCTTGACTTTAGAACTTCGCCCTCAGCCCAACGGGATGGCGTTTGAAAATTATTACCCTGTATCTTTGATTCTTACACTGACTCTAAGAAAGCTGGAGACTTCCGGTAACACATCTCTTTGAAACTTGCCAAGAGGGTAGATCTTAAAAGTTCTCATCACATGAAAAAACATTGTAACTGTGTGTGGTGATTGATGTTAACTAAATTCACTATGGTGGTCATTTTGCGATATATGCATATATCAAATTGTTATGAATACACCTTTGACTAAAACAGTATCATACATCAATTATATTCCAATAAAACAAGGTGGGGGGGAAGCAGGGGAAAAGATATATTGCTAGTAAAGTGAGAACAGACCAGTTTCATGAAATTAATATGACTTATGATCAAACAGTGTAATGAGAGTTATCAGAAATTGCCATTTATCAGAGTTATAATGTTGCCAGTGTGCTAGGTGAAGGACCGATCAATTCAAGTAATGCCAAGTGTACCTGATTACCAAGACTGCACAATTCTGTGGAACACTCTGACATGACACCAGGGGTGGCCACATTTAGGACAATGTTAAGATGGCTGCTATAACTTTTCCTTGCGCGTAATCAAAAGGTGAGATGCAGGTTTCCAAGCTCTAGGTTCCCTGCGGCTCAGATTCGCTTGTCACTCCATCATTGGAATTTGCTCCAAAAAAAAAATCATAAAGCTTAATTTTGCCTAATTCTTATGAAAATTCTGTTTCTCTACCATTAACTGAAGTTAGATCTTCTCTGATGGACATAGCAATTGAGCTTACTGTTCCACCATGAGAGAGACGGCCGATAAACAGTGATGACGGATGAACATGGCTACGAGGGGTAGCTTGTTATTTGTTCATTCTGACCTCTACTGAATGATTCCTTTTACTAAGGTTCAAGCAAGAGATTCATTTTGGCACAAACTTTGGTATTTTAAAATTAATATTAAACCTGGAATGTTTGGATCTTCACCCAAATTCCAAGCTATTTCTAAGCCCTGGACAAGTACCTTTTATCTCTACTGAGCTGATGAAGATAGATGGAAACCAAGGACTGCTGATAGGTAGAATGAACACATGTCTCACAGTGAAGATCTCATACTTTTCAAATGGATGTAAATATTACCATGATTAATAAAATGCAAATTGGTCACTTGTCCAGCGATCCTGATCCCCATGACTTAAGACCTAGCCTTGCTTCTCCCAAACTCCATCCTCGTTCTGGAGTCAAGGACCCTGCTTGCTGTGGAGAGGCCTCACTCTGTGTCTTGACTCCTGGCCTGATTCCTGAAGAGCCCCAAATTCCTCACTGTTGTGTTTCCCCTCCCAGTCGTCCACGCTGCCGCCTTTGTGAAAGCCTCCAATGGCAACCACAGGCAACATAACATAGCCTTTGGACAACAGATCTGGACTCCTCGCTGGACTGTGCTGGCCCAGGCCAGTCCTGCCCCTTCCTGTCAGTGTGCCCTGCCCGGTACAGAGCCATGCTGAGCTGTGTGAGGACAGGTGGCACTACAGAGAGGGCAGGGAAGGCATTGATGTAGGGCCATAGTCCACATATTCTGTCAGCTGGAGCCAGTGACAACGTTGCTCAGATCAGAAACCAGCCTGGGAACTCAGACTGAATACAGGACAAGCCTGGAGAGCCCCTTATTAAGGCTACTGATGACCAGACCAAACTTTGGAGCATTCTGTGATCTTTACATGACATCCTGGTTAAGCTATAAAGCTGTGAATGGCTGCTTTCACCAAAAACTTGCTTGATGACCACACCCCACAATGCTTTCTGTGGTCTCATGTGGAATTTCTGATAATTAGGAAGGATTTTAAAAACTCTGGACACTGAAGACTAATATGCTGGGTAACTACTTGACATTATTATTATTATTATTATTATTATTAAATCCTCACCCAATGATATGGTTTTTTAAAAACTGATTTCAGAGATGGAAGAAGGGAGAGAGAAAGAGAAAATTAATGTGAGAGAGAATCATTGATCAGTTACCTCCCATATGTACCCTGCCTGAGGATCAAACCCACAACCATTTTTTGGGTGTACGGGCAACTCTCCAATCAACTGAGCCACCTGGCCAGGGCTACTTGATATTATTTTTAATTCTGGTACAGCTGAGAAGGGAAGGGAAGACCTCTGATATGGACAAGAAATGGGAATGAAGCCAAGTTTCAAATCATATCATTTCACATAACTGGCAAATTTCCAGGGGCACTGAATGGTAGAGTATAATATTGATAATAGTATCTATTAGTACATGAGAATTCTCAGGAATAATTCTGGGCTTTGTGCCCAGAAAGTACTTCATATCCCAGAAAAGGCCAACGGTCATCCACCAACAGCTACAAGTACTAAGTAACTGCTAATCTAATGGGATACAGTGAGCTCCACAGAGTCCCACATGGAAAAAGGACAGAAAACTCTTGTGAGGTGAGTTCATGGTGCTTTTCTAAAATTGTCACCAAATTCCAGGGCAGTTTCATGGGTGCTGCTGTAGTCAAACACCATTGCTTCCCTGAAAGGAGATTGGAAGAGTGAGCTGTCCACCCCACGGAGTGGCACAGAGCTGTGTAAGGAGGCACTGACCGGTCAGCATGGTGATGAGCGGAAGGCTGTTGTCCTCCGGGCTGCCCCAGTAGCCAGCTTCTCCCAGCATGTTTCTGTCAAGCACCTGATGGTAGAGTTCCTCGATCCAGGCCTGGGAGAAGACCATCACCACCCCGCTGTTGTGCACCTGCTTCATGAACTCTTTCTGCAGAGACGATCACAAGACAAGGTGACCAAATTTGGTCCCCTGCAGACAAAGAGCCTCCTACACTCCGCTGCTGCCTCTTCCCTCCTCACGTCCCCCGAGTCAGTGGTTACGGGAAAAACAAGATCTAACTGACTGAGGAAAGGAGAAAACTGAGATGCAGAAGCGCCGAACTTCATGAAGTTCCTTTCACGTATGATGTCTTGCTAAGAAGCCCTGTTGAAGCATTAGGGATGCCGCATTTTGTATTTTTTACTCTTTGACATGTGGAAGGATTAGAAACCGCACGGAAATATTGAAGAAGGCTCCTTCTCACCGCCCGGCAGCAGCAGAGATGGAGTGTGCTCCCTGAAACAACATGGGTGTTTCAAGAGATACTCAAACTCATGAAGCCACCACTGACCCAGGGGAACTTAGACACTTTATCAAGCACATGCGCGGTGGCTGATACCCTTCATGCACACCATGGATTAGGCTCACGAGCTGATGATTAGGTTACACCACCAAGTGACTTGCTCTGGCAGGGGAGCCCGCCAGACCACAGGACAAGCACCACCCTTCTCATCCCACACCTGACAGGAGGCGCTTTGGTGTTCACAATGAATAAGTTTAGCTCTGGGTGATGAGCAGGTCTGGGTACATTTCGGAAGACAATGACAAGTTTTTGTAAAAGACACCTTCATTTTCAGCAAAGGGGACCCTTCTCTGCACATCTGCTGCTACTTAACATGCGGACCATGTGTTTTTGAACGTATCTCATGTGTGGGTTTAATATTGCCGCCGGATGAAATTACTGGGCCCTTGGCAGGCAGCAGATCCCAGGCACTCGGGGTGCTGCCACCTCCGAGCAGGGTGTGGCTCTGCGGCTCAGTGCGCTGCACAGGTTGCATCATGTCCCCTCCCACCCTCCACAGTGCCCTCCCTCACGGGGCATCGATGCTTGTCTTTCCAGCCCAGAGGCCACCGCCAGTCCTTGGAGGGTCCAAGCGGAGAGCGCACACTCACCAGCATGCCCGGCGCCAGCGGGGGCCGCTTCCGGTAGTAGTCCCCGTGGGAGAGTTTCAGATTGAGGAGCAGAGCGCAGTGTGCGGCCGCGTACAGGCTGTCCGCATTCATCAGCATCTGCAGGCTGAGGCTGCTGTTCCCATCAAAGCCGGGAGAGTGCATCATACCTGAGGGAGAGCACCGGGAGACCTCAGAGGCAGCCAAGGGAGCACTTGGCAAGACTGGCTTATGGAGAGCCATGAAGCAATACTAGTGAGGGGAACATGCATTGTGTAGGACATTTCTGTAAAGCAATGACAGCCAGCAAGGCCTATCTTTGGGGACAGCTACACACTCCAGCCTGATGGGGCAGGGCATACACTCTGGAGTCAATCTACCTGGACAAATCTTGATGCCACTCACCAGCTACTTTGGTAAAACCACTTAAGTCCTCTAAGTCAGCTTCCTTACCCAGAAAGGAGAATATTTGACCACGTGTATCTCCTGCTCAAACTCTTCAATGGCTTTCTATCACAATAAGATAAAAACCTTAGCTTCCCCTCCTCTCTCCTTCCACTCCCTTGCAGCCACGCTGACCTGTGCTCCTTTACCTCACCAAGCAGGGCTTGCCTCAGGGCCTTGGCATTTTTCTCCTCTTCCCGGAATGGTCTCCCCAGATCTCTAGGTGACTTGCTACCTCAATTCTTTCCTGCTGAGGTGTCAGCTATGCAGAGACTTTCCCTTTCAGCTCCATCTAAAATAATACCCCACTTACTTTCCCCTTGCACAATTCCTCCCCTTCATCCTGATTTTTTTCATTGCCTCAATGGCATTTATTCTACCCAGCATTATATTCATACATAATTTATTTATTGTCTGCCACCACTACTGTTATCTGCTGTTATTTAAGACCTGTGAGAGAGTGGGACTTTGTTATTCTTGTTCATGAGAGAATCTCCAGTGCCTAGAACAGTGCCTGGTAGACCCTCAAAAAAATATTTGCTGAATGAATGAATAAGAACCAATAAACAAGGTTTGCTATGAGAACTAGATGTAATTATGCATGTAGGATATTTAGTACAGTAACTCATAATAATATATTTTTCTAAAAGTAATAGTAGTCTTCAAACTTGGGGTAACAAACTATAGGAACTACAGCCTTTGACATATTCTGACTATTTGTCCCCGCCCCCAGTAGTCTATGGAGTTCATTCTCTCCCTCTGTTACTAAGATGGCCTTTATGAAACAAGCTGAAAGGATGCAGTAACTTTTAGCACTTATGCTAGTGTATTTGTGGAATAAATTCCTAAGAGCAGAATGCAGACATGTATTAAGTTTGATTGATACAACCAAAATATCTTCCAAACAGTTTTATACCAATCCTTCCTCCTACCAACTGTGCATAAGGACACTCTTCTACCACTGAGCATACTGGACACCATCAGTTTTTTAAAACTTTGCCATCAGATTATGTGATTTTCTGGATAACAAATTTCTTCAAGTCTATGCTACTAATTTTCTGATGATGGAAGTTACAAGAAACATTTTTTAGTGATTTGGAAAAAAGGCACAAAGAAGAAAATGAAAATAATCTATAACCATACTATTCTGAGATAAGTATTAATATTTTGATGTTAATTTTGAATCTTTAAAAAATTATATTATGACCATTATCCATATCATTAAATATTATTTCAAAATATCATTAAAGGGCAACATAAAATCATAAATGGATATATTATAACTCATTTAACTTTTCCCTTATTTGGGGCATTTAGGTTATTTCTAATATTTTTTTGCCGTGAAAGAATACATTTTGGTATACAAATCCCTACTTGAGTTTCTGTTTCGTTAGTATAGATTTCTAGGAGTCCATGAAGAACCAGCTTTCCACGAGTATCCACCTGTCAGGACCTGGAAAACTGTCACACAATTGCTGGGCTGCAGTTTTTCCGTCTGTGATTGGTTTCTCACCAGGGCAAATTGACTCCAGAGGTTTTTGTGTTCTTCAACAGCATCTTCAATTTTCCCAGTCATTCATCCACCCCTGCACCAGCTCACGCTCCCTGGTGTGGTACAGGGTGATGACTAAGAGCATGGTGTCTGGAGCCAGGCTGTTCATATCCTGGCATCACCACTTTGCAACTGTGTGCCTTGGGTAATTGCTACGTAACATCCCTATGCCTCAGTTTTCTCATCTGTAAAATGAGGATGATAGTACTGCCTACTCTATGGAGCTATTGTGAGCATTTAAATGAATCAATACACGTAAAACTCTTAAACAATGCAGGGCATACTGGAAGTGCTATGTTAGTGTAAGCTGCTATTATTATTGCAAATACATATACATGCTGAAAAACGACTCTAAGACATGGCACCAAGATGTTTCAGAGACAACCTCTGGGTGTGTATTTTTTTGTTTTCTTGTATTATTTTTTTTGTTTTATTTTATGTTATATTCTCCAAACTTTGCATTCCACAAATGCAAAATAGTCTCTTCCTTTATTAAAGCAAACATACAAACCCTCATCCCTTGAGGCTCATGACTGAGCACCACTGATCTAAGGAAGTGCAATCTCAAAGCCCAGTGCTCGTGCCCCTCCATCGATTGCTGTGTGAGGTTAGCTCTTGTTTTTAGTCCCCAAGGAGCCACCGTACACAGAGGCCAATTTGTTCTACAGGATCAGGGAGGCATTTCAGCAGCTATCACAGCTCACATCCACCACCATCTTTATAAAACCCACGTTTGTCTGAATGTTGTCAAACTCCCCCACCACAAGAAATTTTAATTGCTTTCAAAGAAAAGGCTCCCTTGAATTGCATGGAAATAAGGAGCTTCATTTCAGCTGTGTGTTAGCTCTCTGAGACCTGGGGTCCCTGAGAAATGCTGAGCGAGTCTGATTTCAGCCAGGAGAGCAGACCCTGGTAACAGATCAGGGAAAAAGGCTCAATGGGAATTTTTGGCAAAACAAGGTTTAATGCTTTTGACATAGAGTAAGTAATGAGTAAAATATCTAGATTATGATTTCAGGAGACTCTGCCTCCTCCCCTTCTCCTGTTTTCATTTTTGTAACTCTCTTGAGTGAACGAAGAAAATCTGCCATCTTCCTCATCTCAGATGGGTACAGATATTTCTCTTTACTGATCTCTCATCTTGGAGGGAAAGCACCGCCTCTGTGCAGAGGTGGGCCGGGCCAGCATCCAGGGCTTTGGCTGAACCACAGTGACAGTCAATGTAATCCATTAAACCACAGTGGGGATGGAGGAGAATCAGCCCATTAGTAACAGGACCACGGAGTGATGGGTCTGTAATTTGGAAAAAGACCAACTCCTAACTGGTAAAAGCATTGTGGAGGTGACTACAATGAAAACAAACTAACATATTTATAATTACTAAAAATTATATTTGGAAACATCCAAAAGATTCTGACATCTCTTTTCAACATATTGATTTCTACATGTAAAAATTAATGTCACAACATATTGGGTTTGATGGAACATTTTACAGACCTCTAAAATATGAATAGTTTGCAATATTTATGGGGCCACATTCTAGCCACATAAAACATTCTCTCAAGCCCTGTTTTGCATGTACTACAAGAATTGATTTAAAAGGTGCAAGAACACAAATGTGAAGATTTATTTTAGCTCCAAATTTAATAAAAAAACTTTGCTAGGATTATGTTTCCTATTTCTCATAGGAAATGAGGAAGGGCCCTGGGAAGTCAGTTAAGCTGGACACCCTGCTGGTGTCAGAGACTTGCTTGTTGTTACAGGGAAAAACCTCCACATACGTGGTGACCAGAAGTGTCTAAAGTGAAGTGTTTGGTATGACTAGTAAAGGAGACACAGAAAAAAAACATAGAGTAGGAAAGAACTTGGTTTTTCCCTACATATAAAGGAAAAGCTGGGTTTCGCATTTGTAAGTACCTTGCATAAAAATTATCTTTAAATTCATCACTCACAGTGTGAAAGTCTGTTTCACTGTACTGTTTTTTCCCTTCCTCCACCAATTCTAGGAGGCTGTCTTCTGCCCTTCACTAAAGCTAGCATAACTCTCCTGTATACTCTGGCTAATATTCCCACAGCTCTCCTGTTTAAATATGGTCTGGGTCACAATGTTCACATTTGACAGAAAGAAAGGGTCTGAGATTGGAGAAGGTGATGTTACCAAAGTACATTGGAACATCACACATTTTGGAAGTTCAGAGCATACTGGGGAATTCAGAACATATTGGAAAATTCAGAAGCTATTGGGAGAACAGCCTGCATCTGATCCAAACCCCCACCTGACCCGAGACCTTATTTAAGACATTTTGCATACTGATATACCAAAAGTGTGTTCAGCATGATTTTTAGACACCAAGACCTAGAAACATATTAAGAATTCAGTGTTTTGAGAGTCACAGATTTCCATTTTGTTTCAGTCAGCAGTAACTTTCTAGAATGCAGTTGCCTCTTATTCTTTATTCCACACAATATACATTTATCACCCTCCAAGTATATATTCCAGCCATCAACTGCCTACAATTCAAACAAACCACCACCAATAAGTTTTACATTCCTTCACACTCTTTAAATATAAGACACCTAAAGATTTACTAAGTTGCTTGGAGGACTTCAAACAAGTATGACAGTCATTGTCCATTAAGGCAAAATGATCTAAATATTCTTGTTGACTACACAGGAAAAATTGTTCACCAACCTGAGCAGAAGGTAGAGGCGAAGGTCTGGAGGGCCGAGTCCACCTCTCCCACACTGGGCAGGGCCAGGAGGCGAGGGAGAAGGCTTTCGAGGGACTGCACAAACAGCCTGGCGCTGTGCTGGTCGGCCTCCTGATTCTTCAACAGTTTGAGAGACAGAGCCGCAGTTCGCAGGGACCTGTGGCCCAGACAGTCCCGAGGGGTCTGCTCTTCATCAGCTAGTGAACAGTTGTCCGACCCAATGTCTGACACGTCAGACCTCCCCGAGTCCTTCTCTGCTGCCATTGAGTACTGGTCACAGGAGTCAAATTCCGTCCTAGAGAGGTCCTGGTCATCTACGCTAAAGTTGCTCTCACTGTATCTGGACCCGTAGGACCTCATCCTGCAGTCCACTGACAGGAAGTTAGTTATGTCAGGGTAAGCAACGGTGTGGCTTCTCTGAACGACGTCTGGCTGGTCTACTGCTTCTGGTTCTGACACTTTGCTCAGCGTCTCCTTGCTCTCCTGGATGGCTGGGGACTTGAGGCCATTCTTGGGGTTTTCGCAGTGGTCCTCGGGTGTGGTCTGACCCAACTCTCCCTCCAGAGTGGTCTGGCCCGTGTCTGTGGTCACACTAATGCTGATGTCAGGGCTCCTCTCATTCCCTGACTCCCACGGCGTATGCTCTGAGGACAGGACGCGCCGCTGCCAGCGGAAGTCGGCCTCATTGATCTCCATGGAGTCTCTGCTTGACTCGGCCCCATCCTTCAGCTCCTCCAGGCGCAGAAGCAGCAGCTGCACTTGACCTTCGCTCAAGCCCTTGCCCTGGCTGAGTTCGTCTAAGGCCCCAAGCAAGGTGCAGATGCAGGACACGGCAGCATAACAAGCTTCGATGCCACCCTTGATGCACGCTTCAGTCATGCCATCCATGATGCTAAAAAGTGTTTACAGGAGAAAATGGCATTGATATGCAAGACATGGAAAAAATGCTCCAAAATGAACAAGAATTGTTAGGCTGGTGAACAGCATAGTATGCAAAACATATACTCTAATTTACCTGAAATTAAATGGCCTGGGCAAAAAGTAACTGAAACAAACTCACACAGGCTGGCAGTGGAAAACCTCCAGGTAAAGCAGCCCACCCCGAATCACGCTCTTGGGGTGGGCTGCTTTATTAGGGTAGAAACAAAATTCCAGATGGGAATTTATGATCTTCACAAGGACAGGCAATGAATAACCTCACCATTGTATTATGTTTGCTTTTCAAACAGAAAATAGTTAATGGCTATAATTATGGTAATGTGCACATCTTCTATAAGATAAATATATTCCTGAATGTGGAATGCATGTGAATACAGCTGTTACAAATCAGATACTGTTTAATTTCCTAGGGGAAAAGGAAATCCTTTAGCTAAAAGGTACCCTATAACTAAAGGAGGAATCCTATAACTACTCTAATTCAGAAAGGTTTTCCCTAAAATAACCCCAATAAATGATTTTCATACATTTCGTTTTGTACATTGGGTTTTTTAGGTCAATGTGAAAAATTGTATGAGTATAATAAATTGGGATAGGACTCCTCATATGGTCTGTGGGTATATTATTAAATAGTCACAATTCATATAGTATAGATTCATAAAATTTCAAGGATTTCAAAAGTTAAGAGTGTTCAGAGAAGCAGTCTTTGTCAAGCAATATAGACCTAAAAATGAGAATGCATCATACAGTTTGAGAAGATCCAGATGAGACTTTCTTTTTGAAATTGATCTTTTTCTGGTTTCGGGTTCAGTGGAGCTGGGTCCTGCCAAATCGCAGAGACGCTGTGGGCTCCCAAGTAGCTGTAATAAAAAGAGGCGGGAATAATGGAAAAGTGAGTATCACAAAGCACGAGGTTTTAAAACTGTGAGATCCAATAAACATGTACTTTCTCTACTGAGTGAAACAGTCTAAGGAGAAGCACCAGTAATAGGAAGTCAAATCTTAATAAAACTGATCGGGGTGTTCTTCTTGATGGAGAGTACACATGGGGTTCTCAGCTCCCCGTTTTGGGGCTGGCTTAGACTAAGAAAATGCCCCCAAGGGTTGTTTCACACATTTTTACACCACAGGATGAGAAAGCACCTACATCAATGTTCTTCAGTGGCACTGGCCTGTAATTTAACTGTCCTACACTACACTCTCTCAGTCTTACTGCTATCATGTGGCCTAGCTTTAAAAGTGGGCTGACAAGTATTCCCTCTTCCTATGCTCTGGAACAGTTCATGTATCAGAATTACTTGTTCCTTGAATGTTGATATAACTTCTTTCTAAAT
>VMDR010015141.1:0-22656 GCA_007922815.1 Macrotus californicus | reverse complement strand
GTAGGGGGGGGGTAGGAGAGGTAGACTGTAATAACATAATCAATAAAACATTAAAAAAAAGTAAATATGGAAAACTAAACTGTAATTATTCCTGGACTTGCAGATCATTTCAGATCAATTCTTTGTCCAAAAATGTTTGTGATCATATTATTTCAAACAAAGTTTTTATAAAAATATTTTAAAAGATCAATATTTGTAAAGATGCCAACAGAATCTATTTTAAACATGTTCATATATAATGATTTCCTTTCCTGTTTTTTTTTAGTTCACTCAATGTTTAAGCATTGAAGACCTATATTGTTTTTCTTCCTTCCTTGTAATTGTTTTTGTGTTCCCTCAAATTTCCTCGTGTTTTTTCATTGACATTTAAGTGACAGCCCTGAAATAAACATTCTTATTTTAATAACGATAAGCTCTTACATCATGTGAAATGAAAGAACAGAATGTAAAAGTCCATCAGAGTGATCGTCTCTGTGTGTGTGTCTGATTTTGTCACATTGCGTTAAACTTCGGTGATGTAGGGAATAGGGGCAGTTGGCCTCCATGGTAGTGCGTCCTGCAAATGTTTGGCTGCTCTTTCTCACGGCGTCAGAGAGGGGCTGAAATGTGGCTATGGGGGTTGGGGGAGGCAGACCAGATCAAGGTGTGCGCATAACTGTGAATGCCTCAATACCGCTGCAGATTAAAACTCACGATGACCCAGAAAATTTCAGAAAAATATCCCATAGTGCTCACACAGACATTTAGATAACTAGGTAGGCAGACAGAGGTAAAACTGGAGATAGAGAAATCTATGCCTATCACATATGTCCATGTATTTAAGTTTCTTAAAATAAATTTTTAATTTACAAACAGTAAAGAGTAAAGAGATTCTATGAATCTCAACACACAGTCATGTGATCACCTTCATGTTCAAGATACAAAACACTCTTCTTACCCCAGACACCGCCCTCCTGCCTGCTTTTTAGTGAAATATTCCCTCTACTCTTAGCTGCTAGCACCGCCTGATCCCTATGGTTTTGCATTTTCCAAAATATCTTATAAGGAATGCAGTCTTTCAAGTCCAGTTTATTTCACTTAGTCTAATGCCTTTGTCTTTTGTCCGTGTGGTATGTACTAGTAGTTTATTCCTTTGTATTTCTGGGTGGTGTTCCATTGTAGGGACTCACTACAGTTTGTTTTCCTTGTCACTGCTAGAAAGATATTTGAATTGTCGACAGCTTTGAACAATTGTGAACAAAGATGCTTCAAAACTTCTTGCGCAGGTGTTTGTATGAACAGAAGTTTACTCTTCTTGGATAAATATCTAGGTGGTAGGATGATAAGTCTTATGTTAAGTATATATTAACATTATTTTTAAAAAATTGGCATTCTTACCAGCAGCATATGAGATTTCTAGTTCCAGCACATCTTTGCTATAGTCAGCTTTTGCTGTTACTTGTTTTAATTTTAGCATTCTAATAGGTAGAAACTGGTATCTCATATTGATTTTAATTTATATTTTTCTAATAACTTATGATGTTGAGAATCCTTTAATCCTCTCATTTGACATGGTATATCTTTGGTGAGGTGGATGTTCACATTTGTTGCCCATTTCTACATTTGGGTTGTTTTCTTATTTTTGAATTTTGAGAGTTCTTTATATATATTCAGAATATGATTTTTTGTGTATTGTTTTTAACTGGTTGTGTGATTTGAATACAGTTTCTCCCCATCTGTGGCTTGTCTTCATTCTCTTAGCACTGTGGTTAGTAGAGGAAAAGTTTTTAAGTTGAAAAAGTCTGATTTATCAGGGTTTTCTTTTATGATCATGCTTTTGATGTCGTACTGAAACCCAGCATCACCACATTCAATGCACTGTAGATTTTACCCTGTGTTTTCTTATAGAAACATTATAGTTTTCTATTTTACATGTAGGGCTGTAATCCATTTTGAATTAGCTTTTGAATGAAGTTTGATTTATATGGTTAAGTTGATTTATTTACCTGGAATAACCAACTGTGGAAGCACCATTTGTTGAAGAACTACCCTTTTCTCATTGAACTGCCTGTGTACTTTGTCAGATATCAGCCGACTGTATTGGCGTGATGCTGTTTCTCGGTTCTGTTTTGTGTCCCGTTGGTCTGTGCCTCTGTCCTTTCACCAACAGTGCATTCTCTTGGTCAGCATCATGTGTCACAGGAAGTGTTCAAACTGGGTCATGTGTGCCCTTCCACTCTATTCTTCTTCAGAATTGTTGACCATTTGGTGTCATTTGCTTTCCATATAGATTTGAAATTCAGCATATCAATATCAACAAAAACATTGCTGAGACTGGGATTTCATTGAATCCGTAAATAAAATTGGGAAGGATTGCCAGTGTATCAATAGTGAGTATTCCAGTCCATGAGAATGGGCAACTCTCCGTTTGTTTAGGTCTTGGATTCATACTTAATTGGGGATTGTGCTCTATTTTGGGAAAAATCGAACTGCCAAGAGCAACTAGTGTCTGGTATATAGTAAGCATTTCATAAATATTTATTGGATAAAGTAGCAGCTTAGCAAAGATACTATTGATTTTGCCTTTTCTCCTTATGCACTTTAAATAAGGGAAACCTTTGGGGGTAAAGTAAACTACACAATTTTTTAAAAAAAGACAAAAAAAAGCATTTGGGAAACTCTCTGCAATGGTAACTGAGCTCTGTTGCCAAAACAAAGTGTTGTCTAGGCTATGTCCACACCTTCTACCTTTGAAAAGGTGGCGGGATGGGGAGGGGGCAGTAGCTTTGTAAGGCATGATAAGAGTTTCCTTTTCTAGAAGGCTCTCCCATCTCTGCCCTGCCACCCCCGCCAATCCGAGAGGTGTTAGGAATCTTGGTACTATGAAGTAGAAAGAGGCTTTCGAGAACATCTCTTCCAGTCATTATCAAATTGATTTTTACATCAGGACACGTGTTTTCAAGGGAAATCTTACCCAGAAATACAGTCAAAACAGATAAAAGCAGAGCTGCTCATGTTGCACTGGACTCTGCAGACATTTGAAAGCCTCATATCATTACTGCAATGACGGGAAAACGGCCTCGGAGAGCTCATGTAACTTGCCCAGGCTCGCACAGCAAATTGGTGCAGAAGCGTAAATAGAATTTCTATCGTCTGATTCTTAGGACAAAGGTCTAAATGACTGTCTTTTTAGATTTTTCCTCAAGACGGTTGTATGTTTCTATGGGAACTGTGTTTTTTATTTTCTTTGTACGCAATAGTGAGAAATGTGACTGGACTTCATGTGAGCTCCAGTATTCGATTTGAGAGGTTATCTTGAGGCCCCTCCCGCATTGAAAGAAGCCATTATTGATTTTTAAGTCTCCATGATCAGTATTTTATGATTTCATGTTCTTCCTGTAATCCAGGAGGAAAACGCTGTGGGAATTGAGAGAGATCACCGAAAACCAGTTGTCAGGTTGGTTTAGGGAGGCTTCCTGGTGGAAGACGACGGTGCTTTTCCAGCTGTGACATGTGGCACCTTGGGCGTTCCTGCAGGTGCTCCAGAGCTTCAGAAGTTTGCTTGTTTTTACCTTGGAGTGAAATGTCTCATCCTGTCTCAGACTGTATGAAAGGCCAGGCTGAGGTTTGCCAGTGACGCTCTTCAAACCTGTTGCATTTGTGATTTCTTTAAATATGTGAATTAGATTTTATTGATATTTTGCAAAAAAAAAAACTAGAAACATAGGTTGGACAAGTCCTCGTAAAACTAAAAATACCATTCTGAATTTTAGAGAGGCACTATTGTTTCTTGTCTATGGTACTCCTAAATATTTCTTACAGAGCGGAGGTTTTGCAAATGCCACTTTTTCATGTGTACTGACTGAGTGCCCAGAACCCTGCGGAGCAAAGAGTAGACAGTGAGTGAATAGCTCATGAACTGAATGACTGTGAGAATAAAGGAGTTCTCATTTAGATATCAAGTTGAATGTCACCTATTTTGAGAAGTCCACCCTGGCCACTCCACCTGCAAACACAGCCTCTGTTACTCTTGACTCCGTTAGCCAACTGTACCTTTTTTAAAGCCTCATGTTATAAATAGTACTGGCATTGTATTAAAAATATTTATTTGTTTTTTTTCTCTTCCTTCTCTTGAATGCATTCTTCAGGGGGGCAAGAATTGTGTTTCCTTTACTTACCCTTTTACATTTATAACACCTAGAATGGTTCTTAGAACCTTGTATTAAAAATTGGTTCATAGGTGTTTCTTGGCTGGATGAATGAAATGATTCTTATCTGCTTGCAAAGATTTCATACAAAGTGAAAGAATAAATCATATGCCACTTTATGTGCTGTGCTATCCCTGTGACACTAGGGAAATATTAAAAAGAGGAAAGGAGTTGGTCTTTCACAATGAACAGAACGTTTTATTGAAAAAAGTTTGTTACTTGCTGTGGTTTACTTCCTTATCTTTCCTGACGGTTTTTATCTCTCCGTTTCTTTATTAGTGTGCAAACTGCCCCTGGTAAATGTCTAGTGTTCTACTTTACATCCACATCAGGATAAATGCTTTAGATATATCTTGAATGCAGTGTTATTGGCTGTTAGGTTCCCTAAGCACCTGCCACTTGTCCTATTTTTAGAACCGTCCAATGGCAGTTAGGAATATCCTTAAATTGTCCACACCGACAGTAATAGGGATAAAGTGTTCTGCTCAGGTTGGTGGTATTGGCTCTTCTGATCTGATATAGCTAAAAATACAAGCACTATTGTGTTAAGTAAAAACAAATGATTTGGCAGAAACTTCAGCTGTGTCCCCTTGGGCTAAGAAGGCTCACAGTTTTACCGTTGCCTAGGTCCCTTCGTTTTTGCACGCAGTGACAGGAGAAACCTGAACCACAAATCGGGAAAGATCATACTTCTCATCCCGAATACCACAGTGTTCTTTCTAACCTCAGGCAGAGTGCTTACCCTCTGTCTGCTGTGGTTTTGTCCTCTGTAACGTGACAAAAGAGTGTCTTCCTTTTAGGAATGGAAGTCTTAAGAAAATAAATCAGTACATGTAAACAAAGCAATCTGAGCCTTTTAGAAAGGCAATTCTCACAATAAGATGAGACCTTGCTAGATTTCCATTGTTCTGATGAGCCTTGTCTTCTAAGTAGACCGCCTGTTACCAGGTACTGTAAACTGTTCTTGGCACGTCCCTGTTTATCATGCACAGCTAGTTGGACATTTGTTCCAACTCTCAAGATTAGTAATCCAGAAAAAGTACCCATCTCTGACATTATTGAGAGCTGCAGAAAACTCTTTCACAAGGAAGGCAGGTATGCAGTCTACAGAGAGAAAGCTTTGTTACGCGTGCAGGCCTCGCAGGATTCCTTTTCAGCATATAAAACAACCTGGTTCTATTGAATTTCACTGCCAAGGTAGTTTCTTGTTTACACGGAGTGGCTGCGAATGCCCCGTGTAGTGGATTGATGCTAGGCGCTGCATACAAAGTTCGCCAGCACTGGCTTGTGTACTCCCAAGAGCAATGTGAATTACTGTGCCCTCAGTGCAAGCCAAATCAGCGTGAGCTATGTTCCATGTCCCTGCACCTTGGATTTCTGAAGATACTCCTTTCAGGTTTCCTAACTGGGGGTTGTGATTATTTTCCCTCTTCTTTGCAGTCTTAGCCAAATTGGAGATGGACATCTGGAGACTAGGGTTTTAACAGACTTTGCAAAAAAAAAAAAAAAAAAAATCAGCTGTTTATTCCCTCCTCTCTTAAACTCATTAAGAAGACAGCCAGAAGCTTTGATGCTACCCAGAGCCTTTTACTGTGCCATTCTAAATGTAAAAATAGCAGCTGTCCCTGTGCTGATGACAGGGCCGCTGAGGAAAAGGGTGGAGATGGTGACAGAGACGGTGGTGACAATGGTGATGATGGTGGATTTCCCTCTGCCTTCCTGCCTTCATCTCGGTCACATGACAAAATGTAAAAGTAGATGATTGTATCTGATGAAAGGATCTCTCTCCCCAGGGCATTTGTAATAATGTGCAAAGCCCAAAATACTTATTTCAGATCCCTCAGATTATCCCATTCAGCTGAAAGAATGGCTGAGACAGCAGTGAGGGTGGCCTAGGAGAGCAGGACAAGTGGAGCAAAAAGCAGCTACTTCCATCCATCACTTAAACTGGTGGCAGAGAGGAGGGTCCCCCCCTCCCCCGCCTGGTAGAATAGAGATAAGAATGTTCTACAGTATAGAATTTCATAAAGTATGGACTCCACCTCAGTGGGTCTTAATTAGAATCATTTTGAGAGCTTTTTAAAAATACCTGTGTCCTAGAGTAGCGATTTCCAATGGGTGTGCCTCCAGAGATTTTAAAACATACAGTGCCTGAGCATTTCATCAAGAGCACTGACCTCTTTTCCCTTAGACTGTTGAATTAAAAAATAACGACAGCCAACACAATAGCCATTCAGGGTGAATATGTCAACATTATGCCTATTTTTTGTCAGATTGGGAAAAAGTTTATTTTTTAGCGTGCTGCCGAAATTTGGTAATTAGTTTCTGTGTGCTACGGGATGGAAAAGGTTGAAAATTGCTGTCTGAGAGCCATCCTCAGATTCTTGACTGGAAGGGGGCCCAAGGATCAGTGTGGTGTTTGCTTATGAAGTGCCCCAGGTTGTCTGAAAGTTCGGAGGAGGCTGAGGACCACCTGTGGTAGCGTCAACCCAGCCTGCTAGCTCGGCTTGCTCAGCGCTTACGCTGACCTCCTCGGGTGGTCTGCGGTCAAGACTGCCGTGGGAATCCAGAATGGATCACGAACCAAGGATGGCACTGACTTTAAGTCACTCAGAGGCAAGAGTGGTGTCTATGTCTCCTTTGTGTCCTGTTGAACATTTATGTCGTGTGTCCTAGTTCAGGATTTAGCTGTCACTAAAGGTTCAAGTTTGTGGCATTACTTTGGTTCATGTAGTTGTAGCATGCGGTACTTTATCAAGTCTCAAACTGTAGCCTATTTTTTCCACCTTTGACACACTCTTCTTATAATCTTAATTTGTCGTATTTCAAAAACCTTCTAGCAGAGTTGTTAGTCTAATGAAGGTTGTCCAATTCCTTATTTACCAACCTGAAACTCTAGAGGGAAAACAAAAACTAATTTGCTATTGTGGTAATTACATTTTTAAAAAGGGAGTTTTAAGAAACAAAACACTAAAATGGTCAGAAAACCGCAGGAAGCTGAGTTTCTTGAAAATAATATCACATTGTTTTGTTTGTGCAATTTTACCACGGACCGATGTGAACTTTGACCTGGATGAAGTTTAGAGCTTAACTTTTAAAACTATTTTCTTTTCATTACAGATTGTTATATCTGTTCCTGGTTTTCCTTCAACTCTTTAAGGGTCAGTTTTCTAAATCATAATAATCTTTAACGTGGATATAGACACTGGGTCTTGGACATTTTTATTTTTCTCTTTCTTGTCATTTATTAGAAAATCTCTGATAACTAACTGCCACAGTGCTTAATGGATCTCAACTAGGAGTGTGAATTATGCAGGAAATGTCTTCAAGGTACATAAGGCTAAGCCTCACCTCAGACCACGAAGTCAGAATTTTGTTTGAGGTAGAGGGGTCTGCGACCCAGGTGACTGTATTAAAACTAAATTATGTAGGAGAGTCTACTTGGGAAACTTTGTCTCTCCTGAGATTACTACAAAAAGTATAGATTTTCTGCTAATAATTTATTTTTGTTTATAAATCTATGATCTTGACATAATTGTATATGTACACAGACTGACAAATCCGAGGACCTTGCTTTTTTCCCCGCTAAATGAGTAGCCACGTGACTCAATACAACCGATTCTGATGTGAAGTCAGGTTTGAAAAGTAGATATCCAGAGCCCCCTGGACAATGCAATCTACCTGGCTTATTTATTTTTTTCTTTTCAAGTTTATCTATTTCTTTATTAAATAAACAATAAATGCACATTATGAGTTACTTAAAACCTATTCAGAGTTAGAGAGGAGAAAGACTTCCCTCTCTCGTCCCCAAAGCAATCATTCTTTGATTCCTGGAGTATTTTCCATCTGACTCCTTTTCAGCTGGGTTGCCATGTGTGCCTCGGACAAGGTGGTCCTGGAGGGTGGGTGCAGCACCCTCTCAACTGCTGGTGGAGGATCATCCAGGGTGCTTTGAATTTCCAAACATTTGCTGTCCCTATTACTTGCCTGATTTTTGTTTCCACTTTTAGTTACGCCACTATTAGCATAAAGTAATTCAGAACAGTCTACCAAAGGTTCTGAAGGCAATGACAGCTCCCCCACCACGCTCACAACTTTTTTCTCTTCAACCATGTAAGCGACTTAAAATTGGGAATTATTTTATGGATCAAAAAAGTGCACTACGATGGAGTAGGGGCATAGCTGAGTTTATATGGAGGGATCTGGGTTTGGTTTCCTCTGGGAATGCCCCGTGCAAACTGTCAAGCACTGGACAAAGTGAAGTGTTGTCACTGCTGGTACTGTTACTGTCACCCTATGTGACCCATGCGAGATTCTACCTAGAAGGGGCAGGCATAACCACAGGAAAGTGACTGTGTCTAGAGGCTTCACCTGCTGGTTACATTGCTAGATGCATCACTAACTTAGAAAAGGAGAACCAGATGTCAAGCACAGAAATGAGATGTAGAGAATAAGATAAAGAAGAAGCAGACAGCCCGTGGGGTGGGGTTGAGGGGAGTTAGTTGCATGTTATACTGCACTGATTTTTTTTTTTTTTGCACTTAAAAATGACTAATTGAGCACTAGCTGGTGTGGCTCAGGCATTGAGTGCCACCTGTGAACCAAAAGATCACCGATTTGATTCCCAGTCAGGGCACGTGCCTGGGTTGCAGGCCAGGTCCCCAGCTGGGGGCATGCGAGAGGCAACTGATTGATGTCTCTCTCACACATTGGTGTTTCTCTCCCTCTCTTTCTCCCTGCCTTCCCCTCCCTCTAAAAATAAATCAAGAAAATCTTTAAGAAAAAATGACGAATTGAAAACTCATTTAAATCTGGCATATGTTTTCATCAGTGTTTCAAAAACAAGTTGGTCTGTAAGGGCCTGGGCAATGGAATATCAAAATGCGCTCATCAGTCGTAAGAGGTACAGTTGGGGATGACCCTAAAATATCTCATTAGATAAATGTGTGAAGAAAATACAGGTGGCCTCGCTCTCTATACCTTTGTTGTGTTTTAGCAAGTATTTGAGTTTATGACATTTCCTTTCTCATAATAAAAATCAAGTGAAAAGTAACTACCACTGAGATTTTTCTCCAACTGAGAGAAGAAAATGAACATGACTGATTTACTAATGATAACATGCCACGTACAGTTTTTTCTCAGTTGCAGACAAATTTCCTTTGAAGGCAGTAGATAAATATGCAACGGTAATTTTGTGTTTTTTAATGTCCGTGATTTGACAGAAAGCTCAGTTAACAGCCAGAACTCGATCGAAGAAGGATATGTGGGGTGGGGTGGGGGGGTTACATCAGCTCCTGTAGGGCTGGGTGGGTTTGGGCACTTGCAGTAGGTTCGGATATACATATGAAGTAGGATTGATGTGGCTAAAGAGTGGGCTGCACAAATGATTTATTTCATCCAACAAAACCACTTGAAAAAAGTTAGTGTGCAGAACAGCAACATAACATGCAGTGAATCGGCCAGTGCTCCACTCCATTCTTATTTTGCTTAAAGTAACAGTCAAACATATAGATTTGTTTTTAAATGACAAAGGACCAGGTGTTACACAAATAAATTTTCTATTTTAAACATGGTAATGTCATTTCATTTTCTTATTTATTATGGCATGTAGTCACCTTTGGGTTATTAAATTTCCCCGTTAAACTGTCTCTTCATTTTAGAAGTGATTGCCAAAAAGGCACCCTGGGCATGTTATATTTCTGCTTCCATATTTCTAACCAAACCAATAAAAGAATCATTATCCCCGATTCACAGATGTGAGAGCATCCAAGGCAGAATATTTGTGTCACACAGTAAATCAGTGGAGTGAAGACAATGGGACTTTTGACTCCGGTTTCTGGATTTTAACTATGCTCATTTTCCACTCCACTGAACAGTGCTTAGGTGAGCTAGTTTAAATCAGGTGAGTGCATTCATTTCTTGTTGAAAGCCAGCGCGGGCGAACCTCCTTCCAAGCCTTGAGACTGCTGCAGAGTGAGTTTTGAAAATAGAGATGGGGATAGGACCACCTTGGAGCTAATTGCTTTTAAATATTATTTTTATGTAATTAAAAAAAAAAAGAACTGTGCCCTCTTCCTTGATGCCTTAGTGCTGACGGCTCCTCCCAGGTAATCTCTCTGGTTGTTTATGGTGACGCCTGCCTCCCATAGTTTGCCAAGAGGATCCTCACAGTCTCCTGGGAACTGTTTTATCAGAGATGCAACCTGCTTCTTCCCAGGTCTGCAGAGGCGCCGCCAGCATTTCATTTCATTTTCTGTCCACCTACGGGTGCCAGAAGCTTGCTCCACACTTGACAGGTAAAGGCATGTTGGGCGTATTATTATCCATCTCACTGTACATTAATGATGATTTTAAAGCCCTTATTGCGGTCCCATTTTCCCCCAGGCCATAGACCCCATGACAGCCTGATTGAGCACGGAAGTACCTCTGTTGAATTGGACAAATGCTAAAGCATTAGCTCCCCTGTCTTTAAAATACATGTCTATATGTCGGAGTACCATTCAAAGTCTGGTCAGCGTTCCTGATTGCGATGCAAAAAAAAAAAAGCCACAAATAGAAAAACAGAAACCGAGAAGAGTGGAAATGAGCAGCACCTTGCCATGGAAGCTTCTTCCCCATTGGCACCCCATCTCTCAGCAGTAATGTCCTATGCTGCGTAAAACCAGCATGGTGGAATAGGCTTATTCTCACCAGCAGGCTCTGGCACATTGCACCCTCCCCTCTCTCTTTATACTTGTGTCTAAAACTTCAGGACAGATTCCTAGACCCTTCACTGCTGAGTCAAGGAAGTGTTTCCAGGTTTGGAAGGTTGAAGTGACAGAGGTGGGTGTTAATATTTTCATATTTGGTTTTGGGTAGAAACAGCCTGAGTTCCCACTAGATGGTCACTGACTTCTGCTAGGATTGGGACTTTGAAAGTTTGAACAGACTGTTAGGGTGCAGTGACAGAAGTGGCCAGAAATCTTCAAGAATCACTTATTAGTAGAAGCATTCACAGAGTTCTACACGGCTCCCAAAATAGAGCCATGGGCATCCCAACAAACTGGCTCATTAGCACCTCCTTCTAAACCACCACACTTCTTAAGTGGCATCCCTGCCTTGCAGAAACTAGGAAACAACATCACATGTGGGTTCCTGGGTAGCAACAACGCTGTGGCATCCCAAGCACGCCAGTTCCGCGAACTGGACTTGCCACCAGAAAGAATCCTTTGCATCTTTATGGCCAGCTAATGGAAAACCATGGAAGCAGCTAATTTCCTTTTCTTATTCTTTTTTATTTTTTTTTGTAGGAAAAGAATACAAAATTAAAGAGCCCTGTCATAGAAGCTGCATAGTTTTTTTATTGATATGTATATAATTTAATAGCATTCACAACCAGGTGAATAACTCATACACATCCTCTAGATCAGAGATTTAAGAAAAAGACCTGACCTCCTAGGAAACTTCTTATTAGAATCAACTAACACAGCATCTTCTGCTATTTATTTTCCATCCACTGATGCCTTTCTGGGTGTTCATAAAGGTGACAGCCAGTGTGATACTGTACTGTATGAGCTGCCTTATGATGTATCTTGAAGGAGGATATGAGAGTGGAACACAGGATTAAGTGCCCGTTACTGCCATTAATTTGAATACAATTAGTCTGAAATCTGTGGGAGCCACAACTCAAGAATAGACTAACAGATGCATTAGTAAAGACACCAGTCCCCCCTTAGGGAGCCAGATGTGCTTTCTGTCCTTCCCTTCCTCCCTTAATAGCATACAGTTTAGGATGTAAGTGAGTGGAACGATGATACTGCTGCCATATTCATTAAATGCATTAATACCATGGGTTTTCCTGGAGAGACTGCTATTTCAGTACTTTGCAAGGGAGCGTGTGTATTTCTCTCAGGCCTTAGTATGGAGAGGGTAGACCCAGGAGAGCTATAAAAATCGCCATTATATAAAGTGTCTGACAAGTCAAGTAAGATACAGGTCGGAAATGATGTGTGACTCCTTTGCTCTGGCATTACCAGAGACTTTGACTTAACTTATGGTTGGTGGTTGCTATCTTTCTCTCTAAGGCCGGGCCCAGGTTGCACTGTGAAGGCATAAAGTGCCCCCTATTTCTATCCTCTGTTGTATCATTCTTCCTTCACCCCCTCCTCACGGAGGCACCCTTTACCCCAAACTGCTGCTCCTTTACCTCCCCACCCCCAATCAAAGTTTGATCTCTTAATCTTCTTCATCTGAGAATGCGTCAGTGCTTTGTTCTCTCAAAAGCACAGTAGCAGTGGGTGAGGGAGCTGTGGCCTTTTGGGTCAAGCTTGGCTTCTCAGTACGTCTAAAGTGGCCCCGGCTGAAGTGCAGGCTCTTCCTGCTCTGTACTTGAGCGGGGACTGGCCCCCGCCCCGCCAGTCCTGCCTGGACAGTCAGCCGTGGCACTGGTCTCAGGACCTCCCTTTGTAGCTGTATTGGAGAGGCGAGAAGAGAATTATCATAACACAGTTAAGGGAAGAAGGCACTTATGCGGCTGACAGATATACATCAGATCTCTACTGAAGAGATCCAGTGAATGGGTATAACTCCTGTTTGTAGACTTTTAGATTAGGCTTTAATAATGAGAATTTTTTGGCAATTCATCTATTTGTCATCTGTCAGCAGGGTTGTGTAGAAACAAGTGGTACACTTCGTACACTGCAGCGTTGTGTTATTTTCTCTTCTTATGAGCATGTGTTTTTATAGCCATTAAAATCATTATATATCAAACATGCATATATATGTGTGTGTGTACGTGAATAACTCCACGCCTCCATTTTGGATTACTTTTTGAGCAGCCTAAACTTTCCTTATACCATCATTTAGCTTTTAAAAATAATGGGGAAAAAAACATTAATTTGGCCTTTTTACGGGGGTTGGCAAATGTAGGTACACAAAAGACAGTTATTCTCGTATTATAATTTATTAACTATCACATTATTTCCCCACGGCACAACTGTGAACCTACTTTTGCCCCACCCTGTACATTCACATATTCTGCAGTGGGCCTTTCTGAGTACAGACATTTTTGTTGCTGTCCCTCTGAAAGACACAAGGCAAAAACCAAACTTCGAACAGGATAATATATCTTCCGCCTGTTTTATGTCCATTAATAGGACGTTGTGTCAGCGATGACTTCTTGGCTGTTTTAACTCTGAAGGGATGGCATGTGGCTAATTGGGGGTGTAGGCAGTGGCGTGGCGGGAGCTGTTTCTCGTGCAGAAGGACCCCCATATGCTGTCTGAGTCCCCGCCAGTTGCGGCAGACCTCAACATGGCCCCTTTCCTGTGAGCTCATGTGACACACGGTGACGACGACAGTTGGACTGCTGTTAATGGGACTCTCTGGAAACAGCAAAACAGAAGAATGTGCTAATAAAAATGTGTCACATTTAAAACAAAGTTGGAGAGGACTGAGTTTCATTGGGGGATGATTTTCTCAGTTACTCTTTGTTTTGCTGAGCAGAGTGTGTTTAAATTATTCCCAGTGTCAGAGAGGGCTGGACTGTTCTTTAGAAAACACTATTTTTCCATTGTCAGTGAAGGTCTAGAAACTTGGCTGTGGTGCCTGGTAGAAGACCACTCGTTGCCTCCAAGCACTAATGAGTGGAAGGATTTCCTCCACAATATGAAATGACAAAAGACGACATGACTTCCCGTGAGTGCTGCCGTTCTATTTCCCTATAAATGACAATAGCTGTGCACACAGAGAATTATTATTTTTTCATTTTTGACTAAAACCAATGCTGATTTTGTGCACATAAAAACGTGGCTCTGTCTTGACATCATTTGAAATAATAATAATGGGAGAAGGACCTTATTGTTGATTGAGGGCACACAGTGTGCTGTGCCAGGCGCTTTATATAAATGGCCCCACTTAAGTTTTTCATGACGGTCATACAAGGTACATGGTGTTTTCTCTCTTTTACAGTTTGGAAACTGAGAGTGAGAAATATTAATTTCCCCGGCTATCTCCAAAGTTTATGTTCCTTCAAGTCTACCATCTGGTGGGCATAGTAAATTAAAGTGGCAAAGGCTGTAGATGTCTCATCTGAGACTCTCAAACAAATATCCCACAGAGGAGGGCACACGCAAAGCCTCTGGGTTTCCATGGCTTGCATTGGGTAACATAGTTCCTGCTTGAAGAGCAGGTGCTGGAATCGGGTCTTGTCAGTCTCCCTTCAGGACTGACCTCCATCAAGTGAAAATTCACCTTTTGCCCTTGAGAAGCAGCTGTGGTGCCTCTTAGGCAGTGGTTGCTGAGCGGTCAGTTTTGTGGCCTGAGCCGATTCTGGCTGCATGGAGAACTGTGCTTATAGGTCAGTTCGTGAGGCAAGAACACAGCACTTGGTTGTGTTGAAGAGGGCTCCTCCTCCGACTTTCCACCTGCACCCCCCCACACACACACGTAGAGCCACCGTCACCACACATGTCTATAAGCACCTTCTTAGGAGCCAGGCAGGCCTTGTGCTCTACACAGTCATTTTCACGGCAGCCTCCTGACCTTCACTCATGGCACTTTGGTCTCTGAAATGTCTTCCCTGTTGAGTCAGCTGCTCTCACTCCAACGTGTGGTGGATCATCTCATACCAACACGTCTAACCTGATGAAACTGCCTTTCCTTGGATTAGAAACCACATGACTTATTTTCTGTCCCTCCATTGATTGATAGATATGTAGACATGGAACTTGATTCAAATTTTCTTTCTTTTTTTTGAAAAAGATTTATTTATTTATTTTTAGAGAGAGGGGAAGGGAGGGAGGAAGAGGGAGAGAGAAACATCAATGTGTGGTTGCCTGTCATGCACCCCCAATTGGGGGCCTGGCCTGCAACCTGGGCATGTGCCCTGACTGTGATCCTGTGGTTCACAGGCTGGCACTCAGTCCACTGAGCCACACCAGCCGGGGCTCAAATTTTCAATAATTGGGTACAATAGAAAGGGAAGCGACCAATGTTTGAGCCAACACCATGAAGGTAAGTAACGATTGATCCCTAGATTTGTAATTGTGACTGTAATGTTCAGTAAGCACCACGCTTTGAAGATCAAGTCACTGGAAAATATCTTGTGAAGAGCGGAGAACTAAGGGTAGCCTCGTTTCTACAGAAGCATGAGGGGTGACGACGGTGGCCTTTAATTCAAACTAACAGTTTCAAAGAAGCTGAAGTGAGTCAAGACATAAAAGAGCAGTGAGAGGTTTATAAACTAGAAGAAGTTAATAAAGGGTGTAGTTCTCAGTGAGCCTGAGCGATTTCTTTCTGTTGAGGTTTTGTGAGGACAGTGAGACAAATGAGACACAGCATGGGAAAACACACACTTTCAAAATACAAAAGTCTGTAGTCATGCAAGAGGCCATTCATATGTTACCTAGAAGCCACACATATGATTTAACGTTTTCTATTTACCACATTAAAAAATTAAGGGGAATGGGAGGAATTCATTTTAATGATATATTTTATTTCTTACTATGTGTCTAAAATATTATTTCAACATGTAATCAATATTTTACAGACTCTTCTTAGTACTAAGTTTTGGGTGTCTGGGGTGTTTTTACATGGGCTGCCCATCCTCATTGGGATCCACAGTGTTTCACGTGCTCAGGAGCTCACGTGGCCACCACGTTGGACAAGGCAAAGCTGGGGTGTCAGACCAGGACTGAGCTACAAACCATGTGATCCTTGTGTGAGCTGCAAATCATCTATAAGGCTTTTTAAAAAGGAAGGTTTCCTAGACCCTGTTCTAGGTTTTGACTTGGTAAAATTGGGGTGAGGCCTCTACAATTGTTGAAGTTCTTTTGGTGATTTTGAGGGGACCCCGTGGTTTAGCTTCTCACAAGTGGCTCTCTGGGGTGGACCTGGGCCTCAGGCCTCTTTCACATTCTAACCAACCTCTGCTTTTCAGAAGGTAACTCTGTATATAACAAATTTGTCTTAATATAAGCAAGGGATTGGCACGCTAGAGGCTAGAACTTAAATAGCAAATTCTGTAGGATTGCTAACCTCGTCTCTGTTGAACCCTTGGATGTGGGATACTGGTGGGGATATTTGTGAGAATGTGGGTGGTGAAGAACAGGGTTGAATCTGTCCCTCTTCTAGCAAAGGTGAGTGCTAGGGAATTTGTCTTCACTCTGTTTTTCATCATTTGTTAGTTTTTGCCTTGCTCAAATGCCCATTTTTAAAAATCTCTGTAGAAACAGTCAGTAGGAAGACAGAAATCTAGAAAGATTTTGTATCAGCCCCTGGCTAAATGTATTATTCTTTTAGCTACATTTTTAGCTTCTTGGTGCTTCTGTTTATCCAGCCACAAAATGCGGTAAATGCTGATGCATACACCCTCAGAGCCACCCAGGTGAAGGCACTGCTGTGCTCAGGGTACTGTGTCACTCTAGGATTACGGTAAGCTACACAGCATGCCTGTAAGTTAAACAAGTGATTATAGAAATTTGAACAAAGCTGTACTTTAGAAGGTCAAGTTGACTTGCTCAAGGACAGTAGCTTGTAAGTTTATCCAGGGCTCCAGTTTTTCTCCTTTAGAACCCATTGACTTTCTCCTAGTTATTGCTCTTCAAGTCCTTTTTTCCCCAACAGCCCTGCCTAGCTCACTACTGCAGAGGAGCTACCTGGGTAGTCTTTGAGTTTGTGAAGGTCTGCTTTTCGGTGACATGACACTGATCTGTTTTCTAACCCTCTCAGGGTGGGTAAAAACACTGTCTAGTTTAACTCCTAATATGATTTTGAATACCTTTCTAAATGTCCTGATATTAAATCAAGTTATTGTTTTATTGATTGATTTTTTTTTTGAGAGAGCGAGCGAGGGAGAAACATCAGTCGGTTGTTCCACTTATTTATGCATTCACTGGTTGATTCTCGGATGTGCCCTGACTGGGGCTCAAACTCACAATCTTGACGCGTGGGAACAACTCTCTAACCAACTGAGCTACCCAGCCAGGGCTTCAAGTTTATTTTTTGACACCAATGATAGGAATTTCACCACCTCCTAAGTTCACTTCATGTACAAATAGTTCATCTCCCCATTTCATTTATCTGGAATATTTATTACTATAACTTTTCGGCTTTGAAGCCGTGTAAGACTTTTAAACATGACAACGCTTCAAATAGATTTGTAAAGAAGGATCTTCTTACCTCTGACTCCTCCCACCTCCACCACTGTCTGCCCCTGGCCTTGATCTTCCTTAGGCTGAGAGATTCTGAGTTTCTTTTCATGTGTTTCTCATAAACACTTACTCTTCCCTTGAATGGACTTCAGGGACTATGCATTAAGTGGGACACTTTAAATATGACCTGATCAGCACAGAAATAAAGAAACTAAGTAAGAAATAAGGAAAATAAAAGAGTAACAGAAACCTATGTGAAGGTTTTCTTTTCTCCTCTGAATAATCATAGAATTAGGAATTTAGAAAACTATCAATCAGTCCGCTTATTCCATTACTTCTATGAAACCAAGCAGGAGGTCAGTGGCATCTTTCCTTTGTGAAATCTCCCTCTCTAGCATCACACCAGGAGAGTTGTTTAGGATTACCTTAACATCGTAAGACAGCTTGTGATGGTTTTACATAGGCATCCATACACTTGTATTTCTTAGCTCGAAGGTGGATATCTCTTCTTTATACAGTTAGCAGACTTAAAACTACTGGAAAGGTGGTATTTATAACCTCAGAGTTTTGTTGCCCCCCACATGCCCTTTTTGTTGTTTGAAATTAAACAGCAGGGACATTTAGGCCAAATGTTCCAGGACCATTATAGTTAGCTAGACCTCCGAGATGCATTAAACTTTGCAGAGCTAACAAAGTATTTAATCCACGTCATTGCCTGGACTCTCGGGTGCATGCCCAGTGGAAGGCATTTATTTACCAAATTAAAAGCACAGCAAGCACTAAGCTAAGGCATTATTTAGGCACATGCATCGACTCCTATTCTGCCTTTATTTACTAAATTTCTCACTGATGGAAAATGGTGAAGGAGTTGATTCTCGCAATCACTTGCCTCCACGAAAGGTGAAATACGTTTTTCTTGATTTATTCCTTCTGCATTGACAAAACAGCTTCTGGTAGCACTGGAGGATTTCCAGCTCTTGTTTGATACAGTAAGTAGAATTCAGGGTTTTTTGTTTGTTGGTCTGTTTGTTTTCCTTTTGAATTATTCTGTCAAGCCTGCTACATGAAATCACCTATAAAGAGATGCTGACATGCTTGGGATTCACTGTCAGTTTTCACCTCTGCTTACCTAAATCCCTTCTTTCTCTAGTCTAGTGAACGTTTCTTCTCCTGCCTCAACACAGGTCAGTATACATATGTAAATGCTCCAGTGAACAACAGCCCTCAAAACCCACCTGTAGCTCCCCCTGGGGCAGCATCCCCCTAGATGGGAAAGCAGAATGAGAAACCCAGGGGTTTTTCAGACTACTGCTGTAGGAAATTTTACTTGCTGAACTGCTTTTATCATCAAAGAAGTTTTTCATGTGTTTTAGCAGGATGGATGCCAAACAGAGCTGGATATCTTTGTCTACCATCAGCCTCAAGGGACAAAGGGATTTACCGCTGCTCTTAGAAGAATGGGTGAGGCTGTTAGATGGAGTGGTGATGAAATGTGGGTAAAGTACAGGGAGAGGTTGTTGATCACAAATTAGTTCAGCTAAGGATCCTTCTGCCCTGCAATCCTGAGAGAGTCCTTTCCTTTTCATCTCTGGCTCTTCTTGTACACTGACCAGACTGGGGTAACTCATTTGGTTCTCTTTTACAATTTTGCTTTCACTAATAATCTCCAGTATGACATCAACTTGCTCAAACTAAGGTTTTCTCTGAAATGCTCATTCGTCAGTCACAGCTTCTAGAATATATCCACCCTTTGCTGCTAATAAAAGGGCAAGGCATTCTGCACCAGGGCAACTACGAGCCTATGCATTTAAACTCACAGCCGCAGTGGGTCTGGCGAGTGCATCACACAAATGTCATTTACAAACACGTTCAACAGCAAACCAGCTTTTCAAGTTCAATCTTTTGTGGAAGCCCAATATTTGATATGGATAACTGAGAATGGATGATTCAGAATCCCACGGCACTGAAATGGCAAGAACTTAGCTCAAGCTCCTTCTCTCTCGTTCACTGACACAAGTCAGGGACTCAGGGCTGTGTTAGATCCTATTTTCACTCCTATTTCTTGTAGAATAAAGGTGGTGTTTCTTCTTGGTTCTCTTCTTCCCCGCTTAAGACATATTTTCGGTTGCACATGAAAAATCCTGCACAAATCTACTCAAACTGGCATGCCAGACAACCCTCCCCACCTCATATTTTTGTTGGATGTCCATGTGTCTTAATGAATACTTGAGATTAATTAACAAGTTAGTGTTAAGCTCATTGACCAACAAGGACTCATTCATCAGAGTTTTCTAACAAGCTTAATTTGGGGGAAAATTTTGCAGTATGGAGGAAAAGACAGCTCACTAATGGAAAACAATAGAAGCCAACCCTCACTGGGCGGGATAGTGCCTACTCTCCTTAACATTTCTATTTTTGGTTGAAGCCTTTACTTTCTTCAAATAAACAGTAAATAGCCCCTGAAAAAAAGTGGCAGTTTATATAGAAATCTAACATGAAAATAGATTTGTTATTGAGAAAACGGAAGCTGTTGCTAAGCTGGACTGAATTCACCTCCTAAAAGCCTTTGAGCTTTCTAGTTAAATGGAGAGCGTGGTAGCGATGGAAGCGGCGTGCACTGGCTGTTTAATGCTTCGCTTACATCGCGTGGAACACGAGTCATAGTTGATTGTCAGCATAAATATGGACTTTTTTCAAAAACTGCATTTGTCCTCTTTTCCTCCCTTTTGTTTCGATAATGCCGGCCTGACTTGCGGTGTGGGTTCATGTCTGAAAGAGGTCAAGAAGTGTTGTGGCAGAGATTTTGAACTGTAGATTTTCCACAGATAGTGATGAACTAAGGTCGTAAATTAAGCAGTCAGTTATATTTTTCTCCGTGCCACCTGTCATTCCTATGTGAATATTTCAGTGGCTAGTCAGAGTACCAATAACATGGCTGTAGTAGAGACAAGGTGCATTTGTTCAACCCCAATTGTTATTTACAACGCCAGTTTCAGCATTTTAGATATTTATGCCACAGCATCTGCAGTGTTTTTTATCCAAGTCCTTTTTCAATTTATTTTGTTACATCATTATTATTATTCTTATTATGTAACTTTTTAGGTTGAAACGATTCTTTGGATAAATGAGTTCCATAAGCTTATTCTTTAAAGATAAAATGACATTTCCCCCATTTTATCCATGTTATTACAATATAATTCATGGATAATAAACTACACCCATTTAAAGCACACCCTTGATGAAGATACAGAACCTTTCCATAACCTCCAAGAGGTTTATGGCGTCCTTTGTGGTTTATCCCTCCCCCAGCCTATGACAGCTACTGATTTTATTTTTTTGCTACCACAAACAGTTAATACTTTGTTTAAATTTGCCCTAAAATGACCTTTTAAAATTTCAAGACCTACCATTTTTGCATTTGACAAACAATGGTAGAAAGAAAAACAGTGAATATCATACTTAGTTTGGCTTTTGATTTAAGGGTTATAAAGGCTATACATACAACAGATTCTTTGTGAGGAAAGCTTGAAAATAATACCCTAAAACTTCTCTAATGTCATCACCTAGATATAAAACACAAACTATAAATTTATATTAAAGATTATTTTTATGAATAAATTATAAGAATACTACACATCAAATAATGAAAACAGTTTTGTACTCTTAGTATGGTAGTGCAGAGTTAAGTTTCAGTCTACATTTTATAAGGTGTGTTTGTTTTCCAGCCTAATGCAATGTAATATTTAATTTAGAGTAATTTCTAAGTTGTGTTTTATTTCAAACAATAAAAAATAATTATTATTGAAATAAACTAAACAGCATGGGCCACTAGTTAAATGGAAAAAAGTAAACAAATGTCTTCATAAGTTATAATTAACTTTAAATAGATTATTAAACATAATCTTATGACATAGTATTTAAAAACATTGGTGCTAACTTAAATTGCCTTCTTATGTCACAGAGGAAGAGCATGGGCTCTGGAGTAAGGACACCTGGCTTAGAATCCTGGATTTGTTGTATTGAACTAGTGTGATGTTGAGAAAGTCATTTAATCTCATTGTACTCATCTGTAAAGTAGGGAAAGTAATGCCAGCGTACATCATGGTGTTGCTGGGATGATTAAACAAGGTCAGCTATGTAAAATATTTAAAATAGAATCGGGTACACAGAAAGAACTGTATTGTTATTATCCTTCCCTAAAATAATTTTAATGCTCCCAATTTTGGAAACATTATTATGATGCAGTTTATAAATCAGAAAAACCTTGGAAATATTCAACTGGAAGATCTCTAATTTTTATTTTATCAGTTTATGAAATATAAGGATACCTCATTTTATTGCACTTTGCTTTATTGTGCTTCACAGGTGTTGCATTTTTCAAACTGAAGACGGGGTGCTCCACTAGCAAAAAGATTATGACTCACTTTATTGTGATACTCACTTTATTACAGTGATTAAAATTTAGCCCCCAACATCTCTGAGGTATGACTGCACTGCCTCCCTTTTCTGGCTGTGTGCACTGTCCAAGGTGCTGAAAAGGCCCAGTCGCCTTTACTGTATTACTCTTTATAGTGACTATTTTAGTTCTTACTAGAATCACTGGGGTTAAAGCATCCTGGATTTATTGCATCATTCTATGAAATTGATGTTTGCTCACTGGGGGAAAAGCAGGGGAAAAGTGTTTGATAGTGGAAAGACTTGGGGAAGTGGGTCACTTGTCAGTTAAATAAGAAACCATCTCTTATCTCACTTGCATTGAAATCACATTTTGTGTGTTTTTCATTTTTGCATGGAAGTAAAGGTTTTCAATTTCCTGATTCAATTCAACAAGTAGTTGGCTGTCCTCATGGAACCCTTTTGATCTGCAGCCACTTTGAAGGCCAAGGCAGATTTGTCTAGTGACAGGAATAGTTAATTTCTTGGAATTCTAATAAAGATTGTTTCAGTTGGTTATATAGGTAAACAGTGAGTTTGCAGTCAAACAAACAAAGGAAAGAATATTCAAAAGTTATTTGTGAGATTTTCTGAGGTATGAGTCTATGTCTTGACAATTAAGGGTGTTGGCACATAGTAGGCACACACATTTGTAATTGAATTGAACAATTACCTGATTTCTAAGGCTGATTCTGAAAACTGAAATTTATCTTCATTGGCTATCTTCTTTGCTTGACAAGTTGGATGATAAATTTCCCTTAATATGCCAAATTCCTCTAAAAATAGTAAGAAGCAAATTATAGGATGGATAATGTAGTGGTTAGGACCTCAGATGAGATGGATCCATCTGTAATAGTCACAGGTACCTTGAAATCTCCTCTTTTATATCAAAATGTTTGTATCCT
>VMDR010015140.1:0-22669 GCA_007922815.1 Macrotus californicus | reverse complement strand
CCCAATACTACCCATTTCATTTCATGACCGTTACAGAAAGTAGTTTTGTTGTAGAAAGGAGGGGCATGTTAAGAAATGGTCCATTCCAGGTATTATACACATTAGGTGTCTTTCTGGTCCAACGTGTATTTCGGCAGGATAAAGTTTTCTTTCTTTAAGCATTTTTGGGGTCATATTTGATACTCTTACTTAAGAAGATGGTTCACCAGAATACTGCCTTCTTCATATGGAAGTTTTTATGCTATAAATAGCTAAATATTCTGAATTTATCTACTGCATTTTAATTTATCTGATTGTGGTCCAATTGACATCATAGTCTTCCTTCAGAAGGGAGAGAAAAAGAAACCACCTCTGAACCCCCCTTTAAGAGGTAGACTCTGGTTGGCCAGCAGATGAAAGAGTCACCAGAAGTATTCTCTTCAGTCACCCTTCTGGTCTCATTTCTGTAAACCCTTCTCTAATCTGAGGTAACAGGCATCCTGCTGACCAGTGTTCTCAAGTTCACGATATTCCCCTTAAGTCTGACACAGGGAAAAAGTAAATAAACCACCGAACCACTGGCCTCAAGGGGGGCGCCTCACCCCAAAGAATAGTCTCCGGACTATTTAGTATAAACATTCTCCTTTTTCTTGGCCTCCAGCCATTGTCTCACTCACCTTCAGATGTGTTATTTCAGTCTTATTCTCTTCCTGGCTTTGGAGGACAAACTAACAAACCCTAGGTTTACTTGAATTATTCAACAGAGAAGGTGCACAGAGAGGCAAGCCCCATAACATGTGGTACTTTTATTCTCTTCTCTTTTCTCGTCCTGAAATCTTCACGGTATTTAGAGAAAAGTGAGTTATGTCCACAAAATTAGAGTTGATAATATCTGGAATATAGTGTACATTTATAAATGAAGTGAGTGCACACTTCATCTTGTTGCCACCCTTAGAGAATGTGGCTCTGTAGTTAAGAAGTAATGTACATATTACACCTAGAAAATATTTAGGTTGATCCAACCAAATTTTCGATAACTTTAGGACAATTATTATTTTTATGAGGATTTAATTTGCTCTGTATACACATCTTAGAGAACTTCAGCAATGTAAGCATGATTTTACAATACCTAATTCTTCCTCCATTGTGGAACCTTTATTCTGTGAGCTGGAAACTCCCAAGACCCTGTTGAACAGTATAGAAAAGGCACTGCCCCAGACACCTAAAATAAAGCAGAAACAGAGAATAACTTAAGAATGTACCAAACTTTGAAACGGTCAGGCCAATGAGTGGTAGACTTTGTTCACTTACCCATTAAGAAATGCAAGGGGTTTTCTTCATATTTCTTCACAACTTTTCCCATAAAAAATTTGCTCCCAAATAAGTCAGGAGTCATGAAAGTACCATATTTAGCCATGCCGATCTCATAGGGACTAAATTCAACCCAATCTGAAAGCATTAAAAAAATTCAGTCCATTAATAGAAAATATTACAGACATGTGCAACTGTTAAAGATCACTTCAGTGTCATAATTATCATTTGTTTATTTAAAATAGTTTTTAAAAATTAACCAACTGTGCCCTGGCCAAGGGGCTCCGTGGGAGTGTCATCCCCTAGACCAGAAGTTTGCAGGTTTGATTCCTGGTCAAGGCATATCCACAGGTTGCAAGTTCCATCCTTGGTTTAGGCGCATATTAAAGGCAAAAAATTGATGCTTCCCTCTCTCTCTCTCTCCTCTCCCTCCCTCCTTTGTCCTTTCCCCTCTCTCTAAAATCAATAGACATATCCTCAGGTGAGGATTCAAAAAAATTAACCAAAGGCCTAATATGCACATGGCATTGTCTAGACGATGGGAGAAGAATTTATAGGTGAGTAAAATGAGAAGACAAAAGGACTCCTTCTAATTTGCACAAATTGAATACCTCTTTGCATTTAAAAACACAGGCATCTTTTATAAATCTACCTTAATTCTAAAGAGTGGGACGCTGAAAACCACTGACTCAGATTTAAAATCCACAAAGGAGACAGAAGAAATTAAACTCTTTCTGGTAATGCAAGCAGACTATCAAAATGGAAAAAACTATTTCTAACATTTGCTTTTCTTCATCTTTCCTCAATTTTGCTTATTAACTATTATTCTACCTCACAAGATTACAGTGTCAAATTTTTATGCTTAATATCTGAAGAGACACAAGGTAATAGGGTCAGTGGAGTGTACATTCTAAGAGCAGAGGCTCCGGAGCCAGTGCCCTGGGTTCCAATCCCATTCTCCTGCTTACTCACTGCAGTCTTGGGTGGGTAACTTGTGTCCTCTGTGCTTTAGTTCCCTGATCTGTCAAATGTGAGTAGAATCAGTAGATAGTTTGTAGAATTATTGTGAGGACCTAATGAGTTAAGAAATGTGAAGAGCTCAGAAGAAGGCATAGCACATTTTAATCACTCCATAAATGGTAGCCATACTATACTCCGTGTATGTCCATGGCTATAACATGTCTAATTATTACCTGAATCTTGATGGGTCAAAAAAGAGCTCCAGGTTTCTGAACCCTACCTCCTGTCCTTGCCACTCTCTCAGTCGCCCCCTTCATGGGAAGTAGTACTGCTGCTCATATATTCATACCACTCTTCTTACTTTAGAAGTATCCTTAGTTGTTCTTGCTCCCTTATAGTTCACATACAAAATGTCAGGTTCTGTAGGCTCTATCATCAAGGATGGTTGGACACTGGCTATTTGTCCACTGGTCCCCATGACCATACTGGTTCAGCACAGGACATTTTCTCCCTGAATTGCCACAGGAGCCTCCTAGAACATCTCTTCTCTATTATTCCCTTACTATATTTTTGACACCCTGTAGCCAGAATGAATATTTTAAAAATACAAGTCACAGCCCACCAATACTAGCTGAAAGCTTTCCAATGACTTCCCATTACAATGCAAATAAATGCACGGATGACAAGGCTTCCTGATGCTCTGCCGCACACTCCCTGTCTGAACACGTGCCCTAACCAATCTCTTGTCACGTTGGGTCTTGCTTAGTACACTTTAGCCACCGGAGCTTCAGTGGTCCTTACAGAGGCCAAACTCACTCCCAGCTCACTGTCTTCGTGTTTGTTTGTCCCTTCTGCACTTATAAGGGCTGCTTCTTACTAACCTTTAATTTAAGGTCTTTGTGGACCATGCTGAATAAGGTCCCACACCATCCACCCCGGTATAAATGATAATCTTCTGCTCTCCCTTATTTTTTCTTTCAGTTTTCCATTTCTGAAATGATAACATGTCTATATATGCTTTTCCCCCCAAATTCCAAATCCAAGTAACTCCAAAATCCACAAGGTCCCGCACTCCCTAGTAGTAAAAACCTGACCTGAACTCATTTAGTAAAAAAAAAAAAAACAGTCTTGAAATGCTGGGAGGCTTCATCTTTACATATCCCTCTCAATCTTAATATTGATACATTCTACTGGAGAAATCACTCTATTTAATTATAAGACCCCAGTGGGAATATTATGCAATATATCTTCTAAATACTTTTAAACTTTAAAGTCTAAAATATTCTAAATTCTAAAACATCTGTCCCCAAAGTATTCGAGAAGGAATTATGGATGTATATTTATTATTTACTCAGAGATAGATCAGAACATTCTACTTTTGTGGACGTAATGAAATCACAGTTATGATGAGAACATATTTATAATTCATTTCAAATCAAGGCCGATGGTACATATACCCTTGATCAGGTAGTGGTGTGTTCCATAGTGATTTACACGGAGTTAGTGAGACATGACTGGAGATGAATCAGAGGCCGTCAGGAAAATTTCTGTATCACTACAAGTAATCTCCCTCTGAATTTCAGAGCTCTGCCTCGGGTACTGATACATAATAATTTCCTGGTTCCTACTTCTCTAGTGATCTGTTGTTTTTTAATGCTGTGGCTTATGTCCATGATCATTACAGACATTCTTGAGAGGTAAGATTTGTTATCTAATCCCTACTAAAGAACTTGCCATGATGGTATTTGACTATTATTCCTTTGCTCGTCCATTTCAAAATTGAATCCTTCTGCTGCACCTCCATCTACTCATTTCTGACTTCCTGTTGCACTTGGAGATGCAGTCATCAGATCCCACTATCATTCCCTGGAAAGGAATTTGTCAATTCTCTTCCCATCTAGCTTACCTGTGTCTGTAAACCACGACATCCCAGCCCAGAAGAGAAATTCTATTAATAGCACATCAAATCATCAGCACATCTCACCAGTAACCTGTAGGCTTTTCACATTTATCTTTTCTTCTCTTTTCCTTATCAGTGCCTCCCTAGTTTCCAGGAGCTCATTACAAAAACACAGTGATATCATTGCTTCTAGTTTCTTTCCTTGCCAATGGACCCATGTGAATCATCAAAATTCTTTTTATCAAAAACACTACTTAAAGAATTTTTACATCGCCCTACCCCAAAGCACTATTTTCCATTACCATTGTAACTGAATAAAAACAGCAGTCTGGTATTAAGATTTTTTTCTATTGACTAGCACTCATGGTTTTCCCAAATATACCACCTACACTTCACCAGTTCATACTGAGGTTAGTGGTTTTTGGTCTTTTGTTTTCTCCCCAAAGCGGACCTTTGACTTCCCTTCTGAGTATTCGCTCATACTGTTTTACTCAAAGATGACTTTTCACCTCATGAAGCTTTCAAATTTTACTTTTGCGTTGTTAGTGGAACTGTAACTCTTTTGAGGAAGAGCGCTATCGTTTGACTACTTTAGTGTCTGTCAAAGACCTTAACCCGCTGCTGAGTCCGCAAGTTGTGCTCAGTAAATGCAACTTACTGACCAGTGGGTATTTGAAAGTGAAACTTTCAAATGCCGTCAGCAACGTAGGGAAGTGGAGGAGTCAAAAATATTTAATAGTTCACACAGCTAGTGTTTATTTGTTCAAAATCTTCAAAAGAGGAAAATGGTTAAAACTATTCTAAGAGGGAAGAAAAACATTCTCTGACATTGTTGAAGTTGGTAACACTCCTGGAGGCTAATATGGTTCTTTGACTTTCAAAAATATAATTCAGATAGTTCAACTTTGTCTCACTGAATACCCATTTTTAATCTAAGCAAATTTCAAAGGCATAAATTACAGACATGTCTCCACCCTTTTTTTCCCTCAATAACTGAAGCTACTTAAATCCTCATAACTTGCATCTTTGAATGTCTTATCTGGGTACAAGATCCACATAACTAATGTTTGATGGCTTTGTCCAACTCTGTTGGAAGAAACAGCTTGAACCCCCTTATCATAGAAGCTTAACAATGAAGGTTAATGGTGTACCTCTTATCTCAGCAACAGCATCACAGTCAGATGGCCCAAATCAGACATGTCTAGGTCCTAAGACTACTAACAGAACATAAAACAGTCGCTTATCACTCTGAATGAATCCCAAACATTCACTTGCTGAAATATAATTGATTCTTTAATTCTTTTAGTCAGACTTTCTGTTGAGAGTAGCTGCTAAAAGTTCAGAATAAAAAGAGACTGTGAAATCATAACAATAGTAATTAAACTATTATATTTTTATGTTTTTAAATCATATTCAGTCTCATGCGTATCTCATGGGATTGTCGTAACGGCTCTGTAAAATAAACCTTTGTTTTAAATGATGAAAATAAGAAACAGAGAAGGTAAATGACCCGCCCAAGTTATTTCAGCTTAGAGGACAAAATATAGTCTTCCAAACTAGTAATGTCTGTTTGACCATATCATAATGCTCCTGGGGTAAAAGACAGCTTTTTTGGCTACGCGTGGACTGAACTAGCATGTCAGCAGTATTTATTAGCCAATTTCCAGACATTATAAGACCTCATAAGACAATAGCTATGGGAAAGCAACAAACAAAAAAGAAAAATGACTTAATCATGGCACTTACTTTTTTATATGGTAAATCTTAACTCTCCCTATGCACTCCATTGCAGTCAAGGTGTGGCTTCTTATTGCTGTGGAGCACACCTTGGTTACCCTAGCCTCCTAGTGCACGCCTTACCTCAATTAATAATTAAATTTCTTTTATATACAAATCCTATTCATCTTTAAGAGGTAGACTTTTTACTTTCGTCATACAGATTTCATAGGACACTCTCACTTGTTAAGATTTATGGACCCTTAATAAAGTACTGTATATACTTTATCTCATTTATTTAGCAAAACACTATGGGGAGAGTCTCGTCTTTATTTAACAGAAGAGGAAACAGGCTAAAAGATATAACTTGATCAAGGGAATGATGCATAGTGACATTCTGTTCCTTCTTGTGCCTTCACTTCTTTAATAGTTTTTGTAAAATTCCCAAACAGATGATAAGGTTTTATAGAACAGGGGCAATGCTCTATGGTAGGGGAGAGGAGTTTCAGCTTTGCCCTGGCGTACTCCATTCCACGTGGCTGGTAGTCAGAGAAGCCAATATTTTAATGAAAAGAACGAAGGATTGTTTGAGACCAAGTCTCAGCTCTGCTGTTAACTTTCTATGTGACAATATGCAAATCATTTCATCTTTCTGATGTTTTACTTTTTTCTTTTGTGAAGCATAGCTAAAAATCTCTGCCTTGTTGGGTTGTAGTAAAAGCTGAAAAAGATAATAAATAGAAGTGCCTTCTGAACCATAAGCATGATAAACATTTCACTCAAGATACTTGATAAACATTTATTGAATAAATAATTGCCGGTGCACCATTTTTTATAAACTATTCGAAATTCTTGCCTGAGAGTAAGTAGTTAATTGAGGACAAAAAGTGAGAATCAATAAAACTGCAAAAGGATTCTGGATATAAATTTGTTAATTACATGCCATTCACAGTGATTTTTTTTAAGCTCATTGTGTGACTGATGTCACTGAGATACTTTTCCTAAAAATACAATGAACCTTACTGGCCACAGTCAGAAATGCTACCAGCAAAGTAGGACAGGCAGAGGCCCCCAGAACTATGCCACAAAATTTTAGAGCACAGAACAAGAAGCAAAGCTACAGAAGAAACAAGTATTTACATCTGAGACTTAACAAAAAGGGGCATTTTGTTCACCAGCTGCCACAAGTATAGACTAGTACTTTCCAGGTGCTGAATTATAAAAATTAGAAGAATACATTGCATAATAAACATATATCATGTTACCTAATTTAATTAAAATATCAGCAGCTAAGAAAGAGGCTATGCATTGCCCAAAAGCACCAGGCATATTATCTCGTTCAAAGTCTATGAGAAATGAGTAATTAAAATTGACTTATTGATTATATTCAGGATTTTTTATAATTTATTTTTTTAGTTCACTAATATCCATGAAGGTATATTAGTAACTAGTTTCCTGAAATATTCTCCTCAATCAGAAAACCACCTGGCTCTACATTTTCTTATATTTTTCAAACGTTTTTGTGACAGAAAATATATTAAAATAAGCAACTGAAATGACGTCCTCCAAAGAAAACCATTAGAAGTCACAGTTCAAAGTTAGCAGGAAACACTCTGAGAGAAGAAGTCACTTACCTGCAAACATCAGTTCTGACACATCAGGCTTGACATGTAGACAGGTAAAAAGAGGTAAAGGGCATTGTGCCGTACTGACTTTTTCTTTCAAACTGCTCAAGGTTATGTTCATTCTCTGGCCACAGAAGAAAGGAAGAAAGGGTTTTTATTTATTTACTTATTTTATTTATTTATTTTTAGAGAGAGAGGAAGGGAGGGAGGGAGAGAAACATCAATGTTTGGTTGTCTCTTGAGTGCCCCCTACTGAGGATCCGTCCCACAACCCAGGCGCGTGCCCTGAATGGGAATCGAACTGATGACCCTTTGGTTCGCAGGCTGGCACTCAATCCACTGAACCACACCAGCCAGGGCAGAGTTTTTAATATACAAAGAGATACAGGCACAACATGATTTAAACTAGCACTTCCAATCAAGATATTTACATTTTTTATAATAAAAATAAATCTTATTACTTCTAGAAATCTGTGGGTCCTAAATAGACAACAAAAAGTAAGCTCTATGAAAGTATTTGCTTTCATTCTAAAAACAACCAAATCTCGGGGTTTTCTGACTTTCTCCAGGAAACCTCCATTTTCCCTCTACCATTGAAATATTACCTGTGGTCTCCTTATCTAAAAAGATGGCCAGTTAGAGGAGTGGGAAGTTAAGAGTTCAAAGGTGTATTTTTCCAAAGAAAAAGAACACAACATACTTCCTTACGTCAAAACTGATACACAGAATAAATTAGTTAGCACTAGTTTGAAATGTAGAAGAGTTACATAGGGCAGGAAATGTGTGCTCTCAGTACACAACGTTGGTAGGATAAGTGGAATCAAGGGACTTTTACAAAATAGATCATCTTTTGTTTTATTTAATACATTAGGATATACAGGGTCTATTGCATTGTAAGGGTTGCAGAATGAGCCATAGCTTACGTTGTGAATTAGTGTTTCTCCTATTAACATCCCAAAGATATCAGTAAAGGTGACAGGTTGTCCAGACCTTTTCTTCTTCCATAAAGACTCAACATATCTTTTAACTTTCTGTGGTGTGAGAAGTAGAAGGGGGTTGTGGCTAACATGTTTCATGAGCTCTTCATTAATCTCTTCTGGCCCTTTCTCTGGAAAATCAGGGTGAGAATATAAGGTTGACATGTACCTGTAAAGAAAACAAAAGATAATTCATAAAGATGAATGAAGGGTATTACATAATCTCCAAAGGAAGCAGGCACTCGCTATCATAAGAAAAATAAAGGATGGTAGAGTTAGTTAACTTAATTAGCTGGCTGATGGTATTAACCCATTTAAGGAAAGAATGCATTGATCAGAGAGGAGCTAGTCTTCAATGGAAGCAAAGTAAAGAAGAGGTTTCAGAGGCAACATTGGACTTCGCATGCACAGACCAGAGGAGACGGTGCCCTCCTGGGCCTACGTCCACTGTCTAGTCTCCAGGAATGGACATCCCTACCAGAGACTGAGGACATAACTCCTTTGAGTCATGTAAATAAATCGACTTATCTGAATATAATACTAGTCAAGCAATCCCATGATGTGACTTTCAATGATGATTATCTACAGGTAGAAAATGTGCCGTGCGATTATTGTGAATGTCTAATGTTAACAAATGTGGTTTTTAATTGCCCATTGGCCAAATAGGCAAAATCCCAAGACTCACCAACTGTAGGTCTCAGAATTTCTGAGTACAGAAATCTGATGGTGAAATCCTGGAGAGAAATAGGTCTTTTAAGACAAATGCTTTCTTGTAAAGATGCTTGGCCATCAGCCATTTGGTCACATCTAGGGATACTAGAAATTACCCTGTGCTTTGGTACTTGATATTTAGAAAGTAAACATTCAGTTACCACCATCTTTCCTGTGGACCAATATCCCTAGAACTGTAACTGTCTTACTGAATATTAATTATTAGTTTACCTATCTGTCTCTTTTAATAAGTTGTGATCTCTTACAGGGAAAATTTGGGTTTTGTTTGTTTGTTTGTTTGTTTTTAGCTTCAATGGCTAGCAAATGCTTGGTATATGGCAAGCACAATTTTTTGACTGCTGAACTGAGAGAATAAAAGAAGAAAAGAAAGAAAGAAAGAAAGAAAGAAAGACTTCACCACTTCATACAAACAAAGAGAAAAAAGCATATATTTTAATCTCTTGTTTCCTTGGCATTCAGATAAAAATGCGTACCATAATGGTTCACCTTCCCTTCAGGGGTGATCTAGGCCTGTGTTGGCTAATTACCTTTAAGCTGTTGTCTTGAAGACTTGTCAATAGCTTTTAATTTTTCTATTTTAAAGACGACAAAGGAGAGGAATTTAAGTAACATGTTCACAATTCCCCAGTGAATAACAGAAGAACTAGAATTCAAAATTTGTCCTCTCCCCTGAGAGGTATGATTGTTTTAATCTTTTAAGTAAGATTTCATTTCATAGAGATTAAACTATTCCCACTTCCCATCAAGTTAGAATTTCTTGTTGGCTTCAGAGTTCTTTGGAGATGAATTAAGAATAATTATAAGTTAACATGTAGAGAGTAGTAATAGACCTAAAATGGAACACAAGCCTGAAAAAAAAACCATGTTAAATTCTTAGAAGGTATTTACCACATAAATTGGATTCATAACATTTCCCACAAATATGTGGGAAAGAAAAATCAAATGGACTTGCTCTGAGCTCAAACCTGGTACAATCACAAAGTATCTATTTAAAAAATATTAGATCACCTGAGAGATACAGAGTCTACCCATTCCTCTAGGTATCCCAAGGTCTAACACACGCTTCATGCAAAACAACAAGGATCTGATTTTCTGGACTTCATCACGCTTTTAAGTAAAGGCATGCGTTGGTGTAATGATGTTGGTCTCATTTGGACACAACAAAAAGAAGAAAATAAAAAAAAAATCCTTTTGAGCCTATACATGGTCAATTCTGGAACTATTCAGGATATACTTCAATTTAGCCACAGAATGATTTATTTTGAAGGTAGGTAAAAAGGAAATGATATAATCATTGTACTATTGGAATTTGTCATTTCTAACTGTTAAGCAGGGTGATGTAATTACTCAAATCTCATTTACACTACTTAAGACTTCTCTTCTATTGGTATGTTTAGCAAGTCTTTAAGTGAATTACCTAATGATTCTATCAGTTCCTCAGCCCATGGATTGCCTCCAGCAAGATCTGAGAGTTCTCTTCCTTCCCGTGTTAGTCATTGGATCTAGATTAAGAAAATCTTTCCCCTGCAGTAGGGCCTTACTCAAAAGCTAGGACTCAAAATGCATATTCTTTCTTTTGGCTCCATGTGGAATGGTTGCAGTCCATTTCTGTTCTCTGAAGGCTGAAGCAAACTCATTTACTGAGGGAATCTCTTTCTCCCCCTTTCTATTTCCTCCCCTCTTAGAAAGCAGTTGGTGTGAGGATGCAAAGCCCTAGTAAGAAACAGAAGAACTAGAATATCTCAGCTGTGGGCTTTGGTCTGGGGTTCTCTGCTCGTTCAGTTAAACTCACTAATGTGAATTGGACAGATTTTTCAGGATGTCATTGTGGCAACACCCAAGACCTAGACTTCAGTGAGAGCTGAAGATAAAGTGGGAGACAACTGCCAGTTTCCTTAGACGGCTTTCTGTGTTCCTTTGGTTGCACGATGGCAGGATTCCGTCATTACTGGCTTCTGGGGACGCGCAATCATCTGAGGAGCGCAAACATCACCCCAATCTGCATCTCTATAGTTAAGCCTTAATTTTCATCTCTTTACCAATGAATGATTCTCAATTATACCAATCAAGTTTCAAAAACTAAGCATCTTAGACATATCAGGGCCTCTATGAATAGTTAATTAATAAACGGAAGGGTCCTCTACTTATCTCTAAATCTGAAAATATTTGCTTCTAACTTTTCAGCATAGTTTGTATGAAGGGACACCTCATATTCTCATAGGAATGCATTTCAGGTTAAGTGTGAAATTTTAAAAGCTAAACTATGCCAGGGAAAAGAAGTTCTCAGTTCAGTCCCTGTCTCCAAATGACACAGTCAATAATTTAAAATATCAGGGGGCTTGCCCCTCAACACCAGGACTTGCCAAATCAGAACCTTTAGGGGTAAACCTGTAGAATTTCTGTGCTTTAAAAAGGCAACTAATATTTGCAATGACTCGAGAAAACTTTCGACATTTGTGAAGCAATTATTCTGAAACCTTAAACAAACCCCTAGATTAATTGTTTCCCCCAAATGCAGTTATGTAGGCAAGTCATCATCGAGTCATTAAAATTTTAATAAGTGGGAAAGATTCATTAGAGGACAAGACAAGAATAGTCCTCACCTCAAACAGCATATTTTCTCTAACAGACATTTTGATCTTTTAGCCTGTCATCTCTTCCATGACAACTTCTGTTAAAGTTGTTTCCCTTTTCAGTATTCCAGGAATTCTTCTGACTGTTAAGCTGGAAGTTCTCAGTCTTAAATTCCATGGGGGTCAGTTTAATGAATTGGGCTCCCCTGTCTAGAGAGGCCGAGCTGTGCTCATCTCTCTTTAGATGGTGTTACCGTACATACAAGGCAGTCCATGTCCAGCAGTCTCTTAGGATGCTACGTGGGAATGGCTGGACTGAGGGAGAGAGGGGAGCTGGATAAGAGAACCCAGAGTTCCTGCCATGATTCTCTTAACCCACTCATGTCAGTTCTCTGGTTGGCTAATATGTGTATTTAATGAATAACAAGTATCATCCGAAAACAATTTCAGGAATAATTATAAAGGTAGCAGCAATTACAATTACAAGGGATGCTTTTGTCCTACATCAAATTCTCTTTTGTGATCATGGAACACTTTTAGGGAGGTCCAGAACTGCTCCAGACACTTCCGTATTACCTCATCGGTGCCAAGTCATGGTCACGTATCAGCACAATATAAACTAACACACACAGAGCGTAATTTGTTTTTCCAAGTCTTTCCAAATTCCTTCCTCTGAACTTTTTACCTCCTCACTCATACTCTTCAAGAGAATTTTAACCATGAATCATCCTGACCACCTTTTCTTCCCTCTCAGGAAGTGTGTCTTCCCTCCATGGTTAACAGCTTTACTGCTTTCTATCTTCTCCTGTCCTGCCTCCACCTGAATCTTTTTCCATCCATGACCCATCTATTTCTTTATCTTCCATCTATCCCTCTACACTACTCCCTTCACCGCAGACTTTTACGAAAGTGCTCAAATCTCTTATATTCCGAAAGCAAAACAAAAACCTTTGCCTGATCCTATATGGCCCTTGAAATAATACATTCATGTTCCCACCTTTCTTCCTTTCACCTTCTATTTGCTTCTTATTTGAAGTTTCATGATCAAATGTGGCCCTTATTTACTACAACTAGTGGTTCTTGCTAAAACCACTAATGATCTCCGAACCCAGTTCTAAGCTAAGCTTCTCACAGATCTGTACTCCATTGAAATGCCCACTATGTGTGAAGCACTCTTTACCCTTGACCTCTGGAACTCATCTTTAATTTGATTCTCTTCTCTAACAGCTACTTTGCATTGTCCATTAAGCTTACCTTTCCTTCTTTCTTTTTTTTTTTTAATCCATTAACTTTTGGAATGTTCTAGAGCTTCATGAATTAAATTATTGGTGGCAATGACTAAAATGGCAGAAGGTGCTGAAATGACCGAGGGAGGACATGTAGCTATCATGGGGCAGAAGGCAGGTCCCAGAAGAAAGCTCCCACTAAGGAGAAAAGTAGTGGAAATAAACAGACAATGTGGGGCAGCCAGCAATCAGAGACGGTGCAATAAACACCAACAGGCATGCGAGGGGGTATGTGACGGAGGGGCAAGTCAGTGTGTGAACAGTCTCAATCCCCAACCTCACTCTCCCCAGTTGCCCCCAAACTGAGGGGCATAAACTTCAAAACCACCATTCCAGTTGGAAATTAGGTGGTCTCTGTGCGAAAATTGACCTGTAAGGACTTGAGGAGTGAACTGTTTTCAAGGAAATGGAGTAAATAAGAGAAGCGTAATCTTAGAGAAACTTAGACGTTGAAAGGTAGAGCAGAAGTTTTTATATACATGTACATGTAGGCCTGTAATATTTAAATGATTGGCCCGTAGCATTTAAAGTTCTCTTCATAACCTTTCACAAGACTTGTTTTCAGAACCCTGGCAAGACAACGTAAGAGGTGGCCCCAAATCTACAACCAAAGCAACACCTGCAGCTCTAATTAAGCCCAAATTACACCCCCAAGTCAGCACACAAGGCCCCGTCTTTCTTTATTGCAGGAGTGTAAGAAAGGAAGTAAGGTCTTATAGCATTTTAGTCAGTGAGGGACCGCAGGGATCTAACGCAGAGCGAAGGCAGAGGATGAAAACCACCTGAAGAGTAATAACAAAATGCTTGAGTAGGCGAATTACTCTAAGGTTCCAAGTGTTTCCATCCCATTGCTCATTAAACAGGCAGGTGCCTGCTTTTTCCTTCAAGGAAAAAAATGATGGGCTACATCCTTCTTCCCAATTAGATAAATTATTTGAAGGGTCCATACCAATATGTGGTGACTGTGGTTCTAGGATTTTGTTTTTAGCTAAGGAATCTGGTTCAAAATGTTGAAGACACTGTTGCTTCTTTAAATATGAACCTCTGTGTAGAATAAATAGCATCCAAGAGAAGGTTATGGTTTAGTTGAAAGAATCCCAAAACTGGGAATCAAAAGCCAGAATTTATATTCTGGCTCTGATAGTAATCATGGACAAATCCTTTGGCTGCTGAATCAAATTTTCTTGAAAAATGAAAAAAGCTAATATCCATGTCACAGGCTGAGAAGGCACTGAAATTTTAAAATTTTAGACATATGTAATACAATATTATAATTGATGAGCTTGCCCATGGCTGAGTGACTAAAAGACCTTGTAAGTCACAGTGAGACATTTGTCGTAAGGGGACACCTTGGTCTGAGATGCCTAAGCAAGGACTAATAATTGATGTTCAATGGGCTTAAGTGTGGTGGGCAAACCAAAATGTGTGCAATCGTTCCTTTGAAAATGTTTACGTTTGGAAAAGGCAAATCTACAGTGTACAGCTATCATACATAAATATGTTTTTGCTCTCCGGCCAAGTTTAGCTGAGCTTAAATACATTTAAAGGATTAATTTCATAATTCAATACAAATCAGTGAAATTTATTGTATTCCTGCATTCAAAAGTTGTTTTCCTTCTTCTGTATAGTAAGATATCTTCCATCTCCATTTATTTGCCCTAAAGAAGAATATGAATACCTAGTGAATCACGTAGACCTACACATAATCACCAAAAGAGTACAATTCAGCAAATGATAGGAAGATTAGATTAATTATGGGTGGAGTATGTTGTTCCATTTCTATGCTATTTATATAGAATTATTTCAATTAATATATTTTTAATCTTGTCTCACTACATTTTAAGTTACAAACAGGCTTTAAGAGTCATCATTTGTGACAAGGGTCATCATTAGGTATGAATTTGCCTTAAAAAACATGTTTCAGAAGCAAATTATTGCGTCAAGCTGGACCATTTCAATAACTAGCAATTAATGCTCACTTTTCTAAATGCTCTTTTTTTTCCCCTTAATGTTTCAGGTAGATTAGGCTAAACATTTAGGATGGATGAAACTAAGATGTAAAATGTATACTAACCACGTGGAGCCAGAAAGACCAGCAACGTAGGTAGTACAATCTAAAATTCCTGATTCATACAGAGCCTTCATCACTCCGGAGAATCCCACCATGGCTCGGAAACCCCCACCTGAGCCCAGGATGGCCACCACAGGCACCTGGAAAAACGAAACACAGAGATCATGTACAAAATAAAATCACAAAATACATTTCCTTTTAGTTTCAATGTTTACACTTTATGTTCCACACTTGGTAATAAAGAATTAAGTTCACTTATACCTTGACAGTGTCTAATTTTTTTATAAGAAAATAATGCTTCCTATACTAAAATCAAGAATCGATGTCTCTTAGAAAGCAGGTATTATTAAAATGATCAACCAGCTCTATTTGATAACAACAAAAATTCTCTATATGTGCTCCACCCTTTGCAGTTTGGGGCTTGCTTTGGGGTGCACATTTTTAATTTGACACTCTCAAAAATCTTGTAAGGTGAGCAAACAAATAGTCGCTCATTTTACAGATGGAAATTCTGAAAGGGTAAAATCACTTGAATAAGAGCTATTAGCTGGTGATCTGTAGTTGAGGAAGCATCTTTCCTTGGCCCAGAATTCTTACTGCTCTTTTATACTTGGTTTATTTCAAAATATATGCTACATTTAAGCCAGAACACAGAATTTAATCAACTTAACCATACCTATAAAATTTATTACTCTATTCTTGAATTCATTCAATAAATCTGAGTAAGCAGTCTCTATGTTTCATGGATGGATCTAGGGAATATACTTTATTTCGGTGCGGTAAATACATAAAATTATGACAACAATAAAAATAGGGATAAATGACATTCATTAAGCTCTTAATATCTAATAGAAACTATTCTTAGTGTTTTACAGAAATTTGTCTTTGATCTTTACAAAATGCCCATGAAGTTTCTCTTTTACAGATGAGGAAACCAAAGCACTTGAAACTAAGACTTTAAAAAGCTGTTCAGGGACATGCAACCAATGAGCAAAGTCAGGAGTTGAACCCCCGGCTCCGGTATCCAGGCTCCGGTGGAGAAAGCTTCCCAGACAAAGGAGAAACCTGAGCTTAACTTTTCATGCACACCTATTCCACAGGGAGGGTGGGAAAGGAGGCTGCCCTGGCAAATAAAGGGAACATGAGCCAGTGAGGGGTTTTTACAGTAGAATGGAGAAACGCCATTCACAATGCAGAATGGGCCGTCTGTAACATGCCCATAATACAAGAGTGTTTGTTTGAAGAGGAAGAGATTGTCATTTTCCTTTTTGGTCTCAGCCCACTATTGCTTTAGAGAGGCGGCCGTTTTTCTCTACCCTAAGGCACCAGTCCTAAATGTGTGCGTAGCTTTCAGGGGGTCCACTAAGTCAAACTATTTTCAGAATAACAGTAAAACGTTATTCGCCTGTTCTCATTCTCGTTCTCCCATGAATGTGCAATGGAGTTTTTTCAGACACTATATAATGTGTATGGTATCGCAACAGACGGAATTCAAAAGCAAACATGAGAATCCAGGAGTTACCTGGTAAGTCAAACAATGAGGACACTTGTAAAAATGTAAAACTGCTCTTCTCACTTTATTTTTGCTTTGGAGAACACTGTTAATTTTCATAAAATATGTTATTTATAGTAAGATGAAATTGACTAATTTAAAGTAAATGAATACATGTTTTAAGAAATTTCCTGTTTTACTTTTCAATACAATAAACATTCATAGATATAACCCCATATAAACACAATCTCTTAGAAGTGTTTGGTATATTTTTTAAGATTTTATTTATTTATTTTTAGAAAGAGGGGAGGGGAAGGAGAAAGAGAGGGAGAGAAACGTCAATGTGTGGTTATCTCTCATATGCCCCCTACTAGGGACTTAGCCCACAACCCAGGCATGTGCTCTGACTGGGAATTGAACTGGTGACCTTTTGGTTCGCAGGCTCATGCTCAATTCACTGAGCTACACCAGCCAGGGCAGAAGTGTTTGATATTTTTTAAGAGTGTAAAGGATGTCTGAGACCAAAAGGTTGAATAGCCACTGCACTAGGACATCGGGGACATGGTGAGTGCAGTCCAATGGCAGGAAAAATCTTGAGCCTGCTGAGGACAAAGCAGTGAGGACACAGGAAGGGAACAGAAAAGATGGAGCAGATGGATGAAAATATTTGCTGCACAGTCAGAGGCTGATGCAGAGGTATAGTCACATTGCCGGGGAGAAGGGGTACATTTTGTTTGATTCTGTTTTCCAATAATAATAATTATTAAGACAAAAATTATCGATGGAAGACAGCAATTAATGGAGCAAAAGAGATTCCAAAGCAATCCAAAGCTTCGTAAGAGATGAGCAAACAAAGGCACGTGGTTGGAAGGCAGAACCTGAACCAGAAGAGGGTGCTGTGGCCAGAGTATCAAATTTGAGTTCTAGCAACATAGTCATATTGCTATCAGATTTTATTTTCTATTTTAGTGACAAAAATCTGATCTTAAGCATAAACATACAGCTCACAGAGTGCATGTGCATGGATGAGCTCAGGTACTTCTGACAGTTCCATCTTATCTGTAAGAATGCCATTTTTAAGTTTTCTTCTGAGATGTGAATGGGATACAGTGATCCCTCCTCCCTTCTACCAGGAAAGCAAAGCTTATAAACAGGTACACAGAATCGAGGTACATTTATATGGAGAACCTGTAATATTTGGTGACCAGGTCCGATGTTAGGAATAAAAGAGGAAGGAGTGTGGTCAGATTGTTGGGGTTTCTACTTTTCCTCATAACAGATGACGCTGTCATTACCCAGAAGGTACCAGAGTACAAAACTAGGCTAAAGGAAAAATATTCGCGACCTCAGAAATGCAGAATACACAACACAAATGTATTGTGTTTAAAGCACTTGGACCCAAATCCTTGGGTGTTTGCTTACCAATGTGATAAATAAAAATATTCATGGAATCATTAGTTTAGAAGCAGAAGGACCAAAAAGACCATAGAACTCTTACAAATGGAAAACGCATCTGTGGAGGTAGAACAGTGACTGGGCAGAGCACCTAGAATTAATGCTCTAATCCAGGGCTCTTCCCCAGAACTGAGTGGCCTCAAATGGAAAGACTCTCACCATCAAATGAGATGTGAATTGGAGACCTCATTCATGAAAACACATTCTACCAGTTCAGTTCAATGGATCACTTCAACGGCTTTGAACCTGTGTATATTTAGGCAAACAGAATATTCTCAGAACATGGATTTTAAAGTTGTAAATAAAGTAAAATATATTTAAGTTCCTAAAACCTTGTCTGGAATATTAATTGCAAGAGTGAGTGTAAGGAAGCCAAGTAAGAGGTTAGAACAAGCAGGAGGAATTTGCCTGGAAAGAAGACTTAAGTTTATAAACAATATAATAATAATAGTAGCAGTAATATGATAGCAAACATTTAACTGCTATGTGCCAATCATTGCACTTAAGGGCAGTCCAAGACAGGCATGAGCAGGAAAGGGTATGTGATTTTAGAACGAGAATACCAGTCTTATTGTAGCAGGAGTATACTAGAGAGTTGGGAAAAATAAGATTTTGTAGGGCTTTGAGGGGGGGGGAAAGTCAAGGTTGATATTGTAGGAAGAAGATGATTGTTTATATTAAAAATAATTTAGGGGCATTTGAGCCTGTTAATTTGGTTACTTACAGCATTGCATTATGGAAAATAACATTAAGCCCAATAAAAACCAGGTGGTTAGAAGGAAAACAAATTCAGTGACAGATTACACTGTTCGTTTGAACACACAACCGGTGCTGCTTGTGGTTCGGAGGGAGGTTTAATAAGAGAAGTTGGAAGACTGAACATAAGACCTCTTCTCATCCTGAGAAAACAGCTCCCAGATGTCCTTTGCATGGCACAAGCCCAACACAGGCTTATGGGCGCTTATTTCATGTTGTTGGAAATTTTCTGGAAACGCTGATTAAACAGAAACTCATGTGTTATATAACCCATTGTTTTCATTATTGTTTTGCAGTCATTCTTAGGGAGGGCTTTCAGATAAGATTTTTAGGTCAAATATTTCAGGTTGCTGTCAGACAAAAGAAAATGTCCGATATTTGTACATAAAAATTGAATGATCAAATAATTGAATGATTTCTAAGACTATAATTACTGCTTTTATTTACCTCACATGAGTTCACCCGTTTCTGTGCATCATCATATCCTTTCATTTCCACAACCGTATGAAATAAACATTACCTCCATTTAAAAGAAAAGGTCATTAAAATACAAAGGAGCTCATTTCTCCATTGTGGCAAAGCTATAAAGGGGTCTCCTGCAGATTCTAAGCTGGGTCTGTCAGATTCCAAAGCTTTTAATTCCCCGAGCTCTCCTCCGTCTCCGACAGCTTTCTACACTACTAACTTTGTGACTTGAGGCACAGCAAACCCTCCCGGAAACTCAGCTGACTTGTATGTAAAAACAATGGGTAGAATTAACAATGAATTTGAAGCTTTTGGCTACTAGTCACATTCTCAATTCTAGAACTCATACAGAAAATGAGGTGTAGAACGAAAAAATTGTAGTTTTTAGTAACTATAAAAAAGAAAGGGAAATTAGACTTCTCTAGAAAATACTGTGTTGTGCCTGACACTAGCACAGGTTCTTCTTAATTTCTTTTTTGTTTTTTTTTTTTAGAGAGAGAGAGAAACATCAGTTGGTTGCCTCTTGTACATGCCTGGGCGGGAGGCCAAACCTGCAACCCAGGCACATGCCTTGACCAGGAATCAAACCAGCGAACTTTTGCTTTGGGGGGGATGATGCCCAACCAACTGAGCCACACAGGTCAGGGTTAAAATGAGCTCTTTAACTCAGTTTATTTCATTTAACCCTCACAGCCCTCAAAAGGGGATCATATTATTTCTGTTTTTCAGAGGAGAAGGTATTCGGTGCACACATACTACCTTGCCTACGTGGAAATAAGTAGCAGAACCGGGATGTGAAGTGATACCGTAATTTATACTCTTTCCTTTCCTCATTGTTCAGAGACACAGTGATCTTTACTGAGAAAAACCATTTCATATTTGGCTAAATTATGTTTCAGATTCATGTATCACTTCAGAGCATATCAGTACCACTTTATGCAATAAATGACACCTAATTTTGAATGTTTTAATAGTCTTGTTCATTCAGATATAACTTTCAAAAGACAGCTGGGAAGTTATAAGGTGCAGCTGTTAGTCCTGGCTCTAAATCTAAAAGAATTCAACAAATAAATGTCGTTGAGAGTTTTTAGATTATATTTAGACCCAACAGCAACACTATTTACGCATAAATGATATCAATGAATATTTCTCATACTTCTCTCACATGATTACAAGAAATGAATTTTCATTTACCAAAAACCTTCTGGTTTTGATTAAATTATTTTGATGCATGAGCTGACGGATATTATTAATTTCCTCCCTTGCAAAAGAAAATTCTAAAGGGCTCAAAGATTTTTTTTTAGATTTTCATACATTTTTAAGGGCTGACAATTATATAAAGACTTTTTTTCCCTCATTGACTCCTATATTAGGGCTCATATCATTATAAAGAATAACAAGTTCAAAGCTGCAATAAGGGCCAGTGGGCTCCAGACCCAGGAGCCTACAAAAGGCCATTGCACTGTTCCATCAAGCCAGTTGCCTCAGGATGGTGAAAACACATGAGCAGGCAGGTGAATTACAACACATGGGCCCACGGCCATCCTTCGTTGGCTTTGAGGTTAGTTCCTTGATCAGAAGCAGTGCTATGTGGAATATCATGGTAACGTACAAGGCATTTTGTAAGTCTACAGATGGTAGTTTTGGCAGAAGCCTTGAGTGCAGGGAAGGCAAATCTTTATCCAGAATAAGTGTCTATTCAGATAAAAACAAAACACTGCCCCTTCCATGATGCAATTGGCTGAATGTAGTCAATGTCAGCAGGTAGCTGGCTGACCACCCTGGGGAATGGCACCATATGGGCTGTTCAGGGCTGATCTCTGCCCCAGGCAGATGGAGCACTCAACAGCAGCTGTAGCCAGATCAGCCATGGTGAACGGAAGTCCATGTTGCTGAATCCAGACATCACCTCCATCCCTGCCACCACGGCCTCTATTTCCATGGCCCTTTTAGTCAAGGACAGGGGTCATGCTATCCCCTGGATGATTAAAATCCTTCTCTGCTGAGGTCACCCTTTGGTGGGCATTGACATAGGACACAAATATCTTCACATTTCTTATCCATTCAGCAACACTTTTTTGTCACAAAGTTTCTAATCGTGTTTCTTCAAAGTCCCTAAACATACAGTCAAGCCATGGGCCACAGACCAGGAATCTGTGTGTAATTGTATATTATGTCTCCATTCAAGCAAAATGCAAAACCAGGTGTACTTCTTGAACTTCTGACCCACGCCACCCCAGTAATATTTCCCTTCCCCATTGCCCTTCAAGGATGTCCCAGAAAGGGAGAGCCCTGCAGCTGTCCACTTTCAGGGGGAGCCTGAATATTGTGCAGAACCAGCTGTAAACAAGGCTCATGTTTTCACTCCTCTGTCAACTGATCACTGGAATCTCTCCCATGAAGCTGTGAGTGCAGGCTGGAAGGAAGAAGGAACTGGAACAGCAGCAAGCAGCATGGGTATTTAGGCACTACCTCATGGGACTTACTTATATCTCCAGAGCCTGTTTGGCCCAATCTCATATATATCACTTCCCGTTGATGATGGAGTGAATCTGGGCACACCAATTTTCTGGCTTGGTGGGTCAAATAACACCCTGTGCATGACAGTCAGCTCAGGTCACATGATGACTTGGTCACTCATGGTTAAGTCAATAATGCACTCCCAGCCAGTGCGACAGGCAGCAGGCAGAGACCCCGGGGAAATGATGGTGCAGACAAAGTTGGAAAGCATTCTGCTGGAGAATTCCCTCTTGCTCAGGGAGGCTGATCTTTTGGATCTTCTACTCAGGACTTCGACTGATTGGATGGGACCCACCCCCATTATGGATGGCAATCTGTTTACTCAAAGTTCAATGATTTGAATGTTAATCTCATCTAAAATCACTCTCCAAGTTGACACATTAAATTAGCCACACCCCACTTAATGTTTTAAAGAAGAGAAAAACTATATAACCATCTGTGTAGCTTCAACTAGCCAGTCTTAAAAACAATGCTGAAAACTTATGAAAAAAATTTATTCATTTAACAAAAACTTTTTACTTGTAAAGTGGGAAAAACGTGATTCTCAATATATAACCATAATGATATTATATAAAATATATTTCATAATATTTAGCCCTGGCTGGTGTGGCTCAGTGGATTGAGTGTTGGCCTGTGAACCAAAGGGTTGCCAGTTCGATTCCCAGTCTAGGGCACATGCCTGGGTTGCAGGTAAGGTCCCCAGTAGGGAGCGTATGAGAGGCAACCACACATTTCCCTCCCTTCTCCTCTCTATAAATAAATAAATAAGTAAATAAGCAAATAAATAAATAAATATTTTTTAAATACTGTAATTGAACAACAAAGTAATTGAACAATAGAGTGATAAAATC
>VMDR010015139.1:0-22667 GCA_007922815.1 Macrotus californicus | reverse complement strand
TACTGGTGGGAATATAAATGGTACATACAGCTACTCTGGATACCAGTTTGGCAGTTTCCTATAAGCTATGCAATCACCATATGACCTAGCAATTGTACTCTTGAGGTATTTATCCAAGATCAATGAAATTTTATGTTCACATGAAATTCTGTACATGAATGTTTGTAACAGCTTTATTTGAAATAGCAAAAAACTGGAGTAAGCATACATGTCCTCCAACAGGCAGTATATCTGTAATGCTGAATACAGCTCAGCAATAAAAAACAACTTGGATTCTCCAGGGAATTATACTATGTGAAAAAAGCAAATGCCAAAAGATTTTATGCTCCATCTTTCTATGTACATAACATCTTTTAAATGAGAAAAAAATGAATGGAGGAAAGGTTAATGGTTGCAAAAAGCTCAGGATTTGAGAGGATGGGGCGGTGCACAGGAAAGAGGTAGATGTGCTCATATAAGAGCAACATGAGGGATCCTTGTAGTGATGGAACCGTTCAGTGTCCTGACTGCATGGTGCATACATGAGCACATGAAAAAGTATGCAAAGATTAATACACACATAGAAACTGAAATGAGTACAAGTACAACTGAGAAGATCTGAATAAAAGCTGTGGATCTTGGTTTAATACTATACAGTAGTTTTATAAAATGCCACCATTGGGAGAAACTCCGAAGTGTACATGGGATCTCAGTATTATTTTTTTCTTCGTTAAGGCTTTATTTATTTATTTTTAGAGAGAGGGGAAGGGAGTGAGAAAGAGAGGGAGAGAAACATCAATGTGGTTGCCTCTCACGTGCCCCCAACTGGAGACCTGGCCAGCAACCCAGGCATATGCCCTGACTGGGAATTGAACTGGCGATCCTTTGGTTCGCAGGCTCAATCCAGAGCCACACCAGCCACGGCTCAGTACTATTTCTTACAATTGCATGTGAATCCACAATTACCTGACTTAAAATTTCAGTTTAAAAATGTGTGATACATTTTGGAGACCAAACCTTTGTCTGAGGCATCATTGGCAAATATGTTCTCCCACACAGTTGGTTCTCTGTTCATTTTAATGCTGTTTTCTTTAACCATGCAGAAGCTCTTTATTTTGATGAGATCCCATTTGTTTATACTTTCCTTTATGTCCCTTGCTCTAGGGAACATATCAGTGAAAATATTGCCACCTGTAATATCTGAGATTTTCCTGCCTATGTTCTCTTGAAGGACTTTTATGGTGTCACGACTTACATTTAAGTCTTTTATCCACCTTGAATTTATTTTTCTGTGTGGTGTAAGTTGGCGGTTGAGTTTTATTTTTTTTGCATGTAGCTGTCCAGCTACATGAACAATTTACAATAGCCAAGTGCTGGAAGCAACCTAAGTGCCCATCAGTAAATAAATGGATAAAAAAAACTATGGTACATTTACACAATGGAAGTCTACGCAGCAGAGAGAAAGAAGGAGCTCCTATCCCTTGTGACAGCATGGATGGAACTGGAGAGCATTATGCTAAGTGAAATAAGCCAGGTGGTGAGGGACAAATACCAAATAACCCCACCTTTAAGTGGAACCTAATCAACAAAACACACAAGCAAGCAAAATATAACCAGAGACATGGAAATAAAGAACAATCTGAGAGTAACCAGAGGGGAGGTGAGAGAGGATAATGGGGGAGAAAGGGGGGAAGGGTTTTCAGGCACAACTATAAAGGACACAGGGACAAAACCAAGGTGGGGGTGGGATCAGGGGAGGGAGTTGGAGAGGGCTGGGGTGGTGGGGAGAGGAGGGAGAAAGGGCAAAAAACTGTACTTGAACAACAATAAAATTCAAAAAAATGATAAATGCCGTGAAGGAAATAATGGACAGTAAGATAGAGACTGGATAGGAGTTGGGGACTACTTTAAACAGGATGACAGGTAAAGGCTCCTGAGGAGGTGACATTAAGCTGAGGCCTGAGAAATGAGAACGATCAGCCATGACAACAGAGGAAGCCCCTTGTAGGTGTGAGAGCCTTAAGGTGACAAAGGGCTTGGGTGCTACAAGAGTTAAAGCAGGCTGGCAAAGCTGGAACCTAATCCTTAGCAGCTTCAGGGAGAGAGGGGACCGGGAAGCGGTCAGACTATAGACGGGCCAAGCCACGTTAAGTAGATATTTTCATGCTGAAAGCAAAGAGAAGCTTTAACAAGAATCCGAACAGCAGTGAAAGGAAGCACGGGTGCTTGGGGAGACAGAAGGAAGACAACAGTGCCGGGAGTTTGACAACACAGCTCAGTTCCTTCACAACTCAGCCTGGAGCTGCTCTTGGCTAAGTAATGACCTTGGTGCCAGCTCAGGCACATAGACCCTAAACATTTCCAAGAGCCTCAGTCAATAAACTATACCACCTGGGAAGACATGACTGCGGAGTGGGGTTCCTTCACTGGCAGGATAGATCCCGTTTGTGTGCATTTTTCTGCTAAGAGAAACCAAAACTTACATCATGCCCCTGTTCAATATCAAGTACATGAAGTGCTTTAAATGCTCCCTCTTGTGCTTAAAGTCACAATTTTGTGTTATGATTTGCGATCTGGACTTATACTAGAGAAGTAAATGTTTTCATGGTCACAATCTAATTTTTAAATTTCTTTTGAGCTTTAAGAACTATTATATCTGTCAGTTCAGACGGGCTATTTCTTTTTAAAAAAATATATAATCTTTATTATATTTTTTCTACTACCATTTAGTCCCCTTACATGCCCACCCTCAACAACCATGTCCCTGAGTCCTTTTTCTTTTTCGCTCAATCCCTCCACCCCTTACCATCCCCCACTAGCTGTTATCTGCTCTCCATCTATGAGTCTGTCTCTGTTTTGCTTCTTAGTTCAGTTCGTTCATTAGATTCCACATATGAGTGAAATCATGTGGTATTTTTCTTTCTCTGACTGGCTTATTTCACTTAGCATGAAGTTCTCCAGGTCCACCCATATTGTTCCAAAGTGTAAAATTTTCTTCTTTTTTATGGCTGAGTAGAATTCCATTGTATAAATGTCCCACAGTGGTTTTATCCACTCATCTACTGATGGACACTTGGGCTACTTCCACATCTTGGCGACTGTAAATAATGCTGAAATGAACATAGGGGTGCTTATGTTTATTTGACTGTTTTGGGTTCCTTTGGATATATTCCCAGAAGTGGGATCTCTGGGTCAAAAGGCAAATCCATTTTTAATTTTTTGAGGTATCTCCATACTGCTTTCCACAATGGCTGCACCAGTCTGCATTCCCACCAACAGTGCAAAAGGGTTCCCTTTGCTCCACATCCTCTCCAGCACTTGTTGTTTGTTGATTTATTGGTGGTAGCCATTCTGACAGGTGTGAGGTGGTATCTCATTGTGGTTTTAATTTGCATTTCTCTGATGATTAGTGATGCTGAGCATCCTTTCCAATGTCTATTGGCCCTCTGTATGTCCCCTTTGGAGAAGTGTCTGTTCAGGTCCTTTGACCATTTTATTTTTTAATTGGGTTGTTCTTTGGTGTTGAGTTTTGTAAATACTTTAAAATTTTTGGATATTAACCCCTTATCAGATGTATCAGTGAATATGTTCTCCCATTTTGTGGGTTGCCTTTTTATTTTGTGGATGATTTCCTTTGTTGTTCAAAAACTTTTAAGTTTGATAAAGTCTCATTGGTTTATTTTTTCTTTTGTTTCCCTTGCCTAGGGAGACATATCTGATAAAAAATTTCTACAAGCAATGTCCAAAATGTTACTGCTTATGTTTTCTTCCATAATTTTTATGGTTTTGGGTCAAACATTTAAGTGTTTGATCCATTTTGAATTTATTCTTGTGTGTGGTGTAAGAAGGTAGTCTAGTTTCATTTTTCTACATGTATCTGTCCAATTTTCCCAACATCATTTATTGAATAAACTATCTTTAGCCCATTGCATGTGCTTGCTTCCTCTGTTGAATATTAATTGACTACAAAGATGTGGGTCTATTTCTGGGGTTTCTATTGTGTTCCATTGATCTGTGTGTCTGTGTTTATGCCAGTGCCAGGCTGTTTAGATTACAGTGACCTTGTAGTATAGTTTGGTAGTGGGTAGTGTGGCTCCTCCAACTTTGTTCTTTTTTTTTTCAGGATCACTGTTGCTATGCGGGGCCTTTTGTGGTTCTATATAAATTTTTGAAATATTTGTTCTAGTTCTCTGAAATGCATCATTGGAATCATGATAGGAATTGTGTTGCATCTATAGATTGCTTTGGATAAGACGGACATTTTAATGATGTTAATTCATCCTATCCATGAACACGGTATGTGCTTCCACTTGTATCTTCTTCAATTTCTTTCTTCGGTGTCCAAGTACAGGTCTTTTACATCCTTGGGTAGGTTTATTCCTAGGTATTTTATTCTTTTTGAAGCAATTGTCAATGGGATTGTTTTCTTAAATTCCCTTTCTGTTAGTTCATTATTGGCATATAAAAATGCAACTGATTTCTGAATATTGTATCCTGCTACTTTGCTGAATTCATTTATCAGTTCTAGTAGTTTCTTGGTGGAATCTTTGGATTTCTTTATGTGTAGTATCACGTCATCTGCAAATACAGACAGTTTTACTTATTTCTTTCCAATTTGGGTGCTCTTTATTCCTTCTTCTCGTTTGATTGTTATGGCTAGGACTTCCAGTACTATGTTGAATAAGAGAGGTGAAAGCAGACATCCCTATTTTGTTCTCAGTCTTAAAGGGAATGTTTGTAGTTTTTCCCTGCTGAGTATGATGCTGGCAATGGATTTGTCATATGGTCTTTCTTATGTTCAGGTATGTTCCCTCTCTTCCCACTTTGCTGAGTTTTTTATCATAAATGGGTGCTGGATTTTATCAAAAGCTTTTTCTGCATGTATTGATACACTATTTATTTTTAAAAGATTTTATTTATTTATTTTTAGAAAAGGGAAGGGAAGGATAAATAGAGGAGAAAGAAACATCAATATGTGGTTGCCTCTCGCACGCCCCCAGCTGGGGACCTGGCCTACAACCCAGGCATGTGCCCTAGACTGGGAATTGAACCTTTGGTTCACAGGCCAGCATTCAATCCACTGAGCCACAGCAGCCAGGGCCACAATTTATTTTTAAAGGAAAAAAAGTTTTCAACATCTCACTAGCTAATTTAAGGAATTAGTTATAACTTAGGAATGTTTGTAAATTGGCCTATTAAAAACTAAAATTATACGTTAAGATAAAAAATTACATATTATTAATATTATAATTTAAAATTGCACCAGTCAGGACTCATGCCTTTTCTTATACCACTTTCAACTCCCTTAACTATTGTCTTTCCTGTAAATAGCACCTCTCAGAATTCAGCCTCACAGGTTATTAAAATAAGGTGAATTTTTATATACTAAACTAACAAAAAAATATCAATGTGCATGAGATTTTGGTGTTTCACTCATGCATTGTTGTCATATTCTATAATATATTCAAGTTTGTTTTTATATAATATTAATGTCTCCAAATACTCAGCAAGTAAAACTGGTAAAACTTGACACTACTCCCTGCACTGTCTGGTGTGGGCACCCTAGCTGAGAAGATATTAGAAATGTTAAAATAATCAATATGTGACAGTGATTATTATAACGCCAAATGCCACGGGTTTCACCACAGCTGAGGAGCTGGAAAACTGTCTTCTTACCCAGTGACTCAGTTTCCCACTCAGGAGCAAGATGATGTTGATACTCCTGCTATTCCTGTCTCTGTCACCAATACCACCGTCACCACTTGCTCACTATGTGCCAAGTGTTTTATTAAGAGCACATGGCAGTCAGCTAGTTAACTATCTGAATATGCATACTCCACTTTTTATAACAAAAATGATGAATTTGGACATTGCTGCATCTTTTCTGGACATAGTCTGTATTTTTTCCATTTCTCCAGAGACGAAAACATGAATTCTCACTAACATGTGACCCTTCAGTCCACTCCAAACCTCCTCGAGACATTTGAAGTGCAGTGTTAAGTACTTCAGTCCACTAGATACACTTTGGGGCAACTATTATTCAGTTCCACCGGTGTGGGAGTGTACATTTCTGTGTTCTCGTATTAGTGTCCGAAACAGCATGGGCAGGAGATCATACAATTAGGTCCACAGCTAAGGAAACTTTACAGGAGAAACAGTAATACCCAAATTGCAGAGAAGAAAAAGATTACCTTCATTATAAGGGAATTGTTCCAAGATTTTACAAGTTCAACAGCTCTTAGATCTTGCCAACTAATGAAGTTATGAAAATGACTTCCCGTTTTCCTAGGAAAAATGGAAACAACATTTTGACACTCATATAAATCACACACTATATTATATAAAAGATATGCCACAAGAGGAAAGAAAAGTAGAGGGCAAACTACTTCAAAGCATGATTTAATTAGATTGGGCTTTCCAAATTACTTTCTTCTCTTTGATTTACAAATTGAACATATTTTATAACAAATATGTGATATAGAATATAAAATTTTAATCAGGTAGATCAAAAAATATATTTTTTGAAGCGCTACAATGTGTACATTTCAAAAAAAACTAATGAAAAAAACCCTTCACAACTTGCTCAAACACCTTTAAAAGCAAGATGGGGAAGGCAATGCCTGGCCCCTTGGTGGTGCTTGCCTTGATGTGCACACTCAGATAAGAGCCTCTGTACAGACAGAAGAGCTGAATGAAATACTGCCAAGTCAATTTCTACAGCTGTTAACTTGAGGACTGGCTTAGCCACTAGCAGCCTGCCAGGCTTGCCAAAATTTGTCTAATAAAAAGAAATTCAACAAGCTCTCTGTCAGTACTACAATAGAAGTACAGAGCTAAGAACTACAGTGGAAATAAATCACTTATCCTTTGAGACTCCTGCAGATCAACCACTGACAATCTATTCGTCTTCAACATCCAACTCAGGTCTGCCTTCTACCCTGCCTCCTGTGTGAATTTAACCATGTTCAATTCTTGAGACTGTCATTTCCCACTCTTACTAAGCAGTCTACAGCCATGGTGGTCACATCCTCAATTTTATTAACTGGAAACACTCTACTCCTGAAGTTCTAGCATTGCAACAGATTAGGCAGCACATCTCACTAACAGGGTCTTGTCCACTTAACAGCGGGAACACAGTCTCAGAAACGCATCATTAGGTGATTCCACTGTTGTGCGAACATCATAGATTACACCTGCACACACCTAGATGGTCTGGCGTACTACAGACTGAGGATCCAGGCCTGCGCCACGAGGAACAAGCCCATGCTGTAAGCATGTCACTGTACAAAACGCCACAAGAGAAAATCAAACACAGGAGAAAAGGACGCAATCAAGTGACATGCTACATAGGGGGTGAACAAGGCTGCTGGAGGCTGACGCTACGCACTGTTTAAAGCGAACTTCTTGTTACGAGCAGAAAGAGTGCACTCTAAAATGACTTTCAAAAAGTACAGTATAGTAAATACATAAGCCAGAAATATCGTCATCTATTACCATTATCAAGCACCATGTAGCACACATAATTGTATGTGCTACACGTTTATCTGACGGCCAGTACAGAAGGCTTATTTACACCAGCATCACCACGAACACGTGACTCACGCATTGTGCTAAGATGCTCTGACGGCTACCACGTCACGTGACTCACGCATTGTGCTAAGATGCTCTGATAGCTACCACGTCACGTGACTCACGCATTGTGCTAAGATGCTCTGATAGCTACCACGTCACGTGACTCACGCATTGTGCTAAGATGCTCTGATAGCTACCACGTCACGTGACTCACGCATTGTGCTAAGATGCTCTGATAGCTACCACGTCACGTGACTCACGCATTGTGCTAAGATGCTCTGATAGCTACCACGTCGCTGGGTGACAAAAACTTCTCAGCTCCTTCATAATCTGAGACCACCATTGTGTATGCGGTCGGTCGTTGACCAGACGTCGCTATGCGGTCGTTGACCAGACGTCGCTACGCGGCGCGTCACTGCATTTCCGTGTTCTCCATTTCACTCCCTAAATATCTGCCCCCCAAACACACTGCGACCTTTCATCCCTCAAACATTCCTTTTTCTTCCTACCAACCCCTGCTAGGCTTACCTACCTTCCTGAATCCCATTATGGACTTGCCTCTTTTTTTTTTTTGTAATTGTGGTAAAATATACATAACATGAAATGTACAATTTTAACCATTTTTTAGTGGAAAATTTATTTACATTAAGTACATTTTACAACGTTGTGTAACCATCAGCACTACTTCCACACTTTGGTTGTTTCAACCTTCTTGCTGTTGTCAATAATGCCACTATAAACACTGCTGTACAAGTATCTGTTTTCAGCCCCCTTGGGCACACACTTGGAATTGCTGGGTTACACCCGTACGATAAATCTATGTTTAGTTTTTGAGGAACTGCCAAACTGTTTTCCACAAACAGTGGCTACAACCATCTTACATGGCGATAACCAATATACAAGAGTTCCAACTTTTCCACATCCTTGTCAGCATTTGTTATTTCCCACTTTTTAAGTTATAGCATCATAGTGGGTATACAGTGACATCTCATTGTGGTTTTGACTGGCACTTGCCCAAAGACTAATGACAGTGAGCAGCTGACTATCTGCATATTATTCAAGTCCTCTGTCCATTCATGACTTGTGTTATTTGGGCGTCTGTTGAGGTGTACGAGTCCTTGCGCACATTCTGGGTATTAACTCTCCTCTCTCTCTCTCTCAGCTGTTTCTTTTTCCCGTTGTTGCTCAGCTTTACTAACGGGAGTCACGTCACTCACCGACACCATGAACATGTTACTTCCTACTGCTTTAGTGATAGTCACCATTACCATTAGTTCCACTCAGAGAAATGAATCTACTGCTTTAGTTTTCAATCTCAGATAAAAATTACAAAGCAAGCATGAAAAGAAACACACCTTACATGCTGCGTCGGATTTCAGAAATCCAGCTGCCAATTTGAGGTATCAATGACTTCAACCTTGTTCAACATTTCTTTTCCAGATGCATTTTTAAAATGCAAATTGCATATTATATCAAAATAATTCCAAAATGGCTTTATTTCTTATTATTTATGATTACATAGAGGGCAAATTTTTCTTTCTTTTGTATTTATTGTTGTTCAAGTATAGTTGTCTCCATTTTCACCTCACCATGGCCCCCACCTCACCCATCCCTGCCTCCCACCCTTGAACCTATCCCCTTTGGCTTTGTCCATGTGTCCTTTATGCATGTTCCTTGATGACCCTTCCCCTATTTTCCCTCATTATCCCCTCCTGCCTCCCCTCCGGTTACTGTCAGTTTGTTCTTTATTGAAATGTCTCTGGTTATATTTTGCTTGCTTCTTTGTTTTGTTGACTAGGTTCCACTTATAGGTGAGATCATATGGTATTTGTCTTTCACCGCCTGGCTTATTTCATTTAGCATAATGCTCTCCACTTCCATCCATGCTGTCACAAAGGGTAGGATCTCCTTCTTTCTTTCTGCTGTGTAGTGTTCAATTGTGTAAATGTACCATAGTTTTTTGATCCACTCATTTACCGATGGGCATTTAGGTTGCTTCCAACACTTGGCTCTTATAAAATGTACTGCTATGAACATTGGGGTGCATAGGTTATTTGAATTGGTATTTTGGGATTCTTAGGGTATAATCCCAGCAATGGAATTGCTGGGTCAAAAGGCAGTTCCATTTTCAATTTTTTGAGGTAACTCCATTCTGCTTTCCCCAGTCTGCATTCCCACCAACAGTGTAAAAGGGTTCTCCTTTCTCTTCAACCTCACCAACACTTGTTGTTTGTTGATTTATTGATAATAGCATTTGCACAAGAGTGAGGAGTATCTCATTGTAGTTTTCATTTGAATCTCTCTGATGATTAGTGATGTTGAGCATCTTTTCAGATGTCTGTTGGCCATCTATATGTCCCCTTCACAGAAGTATCTATTAAGGTCCTTTGTCCATTTTTTAAATTTTGGGGAGGTTTTTGGTATTAAGTTTTATAAGTTCTTTAAAATTTTTGGATATTATCCCTTTATAAGATCTATCGGCAAATATGCTCTCCCACTCAGTGGGTTGTCTTTTCATTTTGTCGATGTTTCTGTTGCTGTGCAGAAGCTTTTTATTTCAATGTCGTCCCACTGGTTTACTTTTTCTTTTGTTTCCCTTGTCCCAGGAAATACATCAGAAAAAATATTGCTATGTCCGAGAAATGTCCGATTTTACTGCCTACGTTTTCTTCTAGGATTTTTACAGTTTTGAGACCACTATTTAAGTCTTTAATCCATTTGAATTTATTTTTTGTGTGACATAGGAAGGTGGTCTAGTTCCATTTTTTTGCCTGTATCTGTCCAATTTTCCCAATATCATTTATTGAATAAACTATCATTAGCTCATTGGATGTTTTGCCTCCTTTATCAAATATCAACAGACTATAGAGGCATGGGTTTATTTCTGGGTTCTCTATTCTGTTCCACTGATCTGTATGTTTATTTTTATGCCAGTACCATGTTGATTTGATTAGTAGACTTACAGTATAGTTTGATACTATGTAGTGTGATTACTCCAACTTTGTTCTTCATTCTCAAGATTGCTGTTGCTATCTGGGGTATGTTGTGGTTCCATATAAATTTTGGAATATTTCTTCTAGTTCTGTGAAATACATCACTGGTATCCTGATAGGAATTGCACTGGCTCTGTAGATTGCTTTGGGTAGTATGGATATTTTAGTGATGTTAATTCCTCCTATCCATGAACATGGTATGTTCTTACCTTTATTTGTATCTTCTTCAATTTCTTTTTTCAGTGTCTTATAATTTTCTAAGAATAGATCTTTTACATTCTTGGTTAACTTTATTCCTAGGTATTTTATTCCCTGTGAAGCATGGGAAAGGGATCATTTTCTTAATTTCCCTGTTAGTTCATTATTGGCATACAAAAATGCAATTGATATAGGGATATTAATTTTGTGTCCTGCTACTTTACTGAATTCATTTATCAGTTCTATTAGTTTCTTGGTGGAATCTTTAGGGTCCTCTACATACAGTATCATGTCATCTACAAATAATGACAGTTATATTTCTTTCTTTCTAATTTGGATGTCTTTTATTTCTTCTTCTTATCTGATTGCTGTGGCTAGAACTATGTTGAATAAGAGGTGAAAGTGGACATCCTTGTCTTGTTTCAGATCCTAAGGGGAACACTTGTAGTTTTTGCCTAATAAGTATAACGTTGTCTGTGGGCTTGTCACATATAGCCTTTATTACATTGTGGTATGTTCCCTCTATTCCCACTTTGCTAACAGTTTTTATCACAACTGGGTGCTTGATTTTATCAAATTCTTTTCTCCATCTATTGATATGATCAGTGGTTTTTATCCTTTCTTCTGTTTCTGTGTTGATTTCTTCTTTGATCTCAATGTTAACCCATTCTGTTTAATAACATGTTATTTACCTTCCATGTCTTTGTGTATATTTTATTTTTATCCTTATGATTGATTTCTAGTTTCATAACATCATGGTCAGAGAAGATGCTTGATATGATTTCAATCTTTTTAAATTTATTGAGACTTCTTTGTGCCCTAACATGTGGTCTATCATAGAAAATATCCCATGTGCACTTGAAAAGAACGTATATTCTGCTGCTTTGGGATGAAATGCTCTGAATATGCCAATTAAATCCATCTGATCTGGTGTGTCGTTTAAGGCTGCTGCCTCCTTGATGATTTTGGTATGGTAGATCAATCCACTGATGTCAAAGGTGTATTGAAATCCCTTATTATGATAGTATTTCTGTCAATATCTCCTTTAATGTCCATCAATATTTCCTTTATATATTGAGGTGTTCCTATGTTGGGTGCATAAATGTTGACTAACTTTAGATCCTCTTGTTGGATTGTTCCCTTTATCATTATGTAGTATCCTTCTTTGTCTCTTACTACAGCCTTGGTTTTAAAGCCTATTTTGTCAGATATAAGTACTGCTACCACAGCTTTTTTTCCTTTACCATTCGCATGAATATCTTTTCCCATCCCTTTACCTTTAGTCCCTGTGTATCTTTTGCTGAGTGGGTCTCTTGAAGACAGCATATATATGGGCCTTGTTTTCTTATCCATTCAGCTACCCTGTGTCTTTTTTATATCCTCACCATAGAACACGCTTATTGATTTTAGAGAGAGGGGAAAGGAGGGAGGGAGAGAGAGAGAGGAAGAGAAACATCAACATGAGATAGAAACATCCATTGGTTGCCTTTTTATATATGCCCTGCTCTGAGATTGAACCTGCAACCCGGGTATGTACTCTGACCAAAGCACACCCACAACCCTTCAATTTATAGGATGATGCTCCAATTAACGGAGCCACACCATCCTGGGCTCCCCTATGTCTTTTGATTTGAGCACTTAAGCCATTTACATTGAAGTGGTCATTGATAGATATGTATTTATTGCCATTTTATTTTTTTAACTATGTTACTCTGGGTTCTTTTTTTTTTGCCTACTTCATCTTAAAGCAAGCCCTTTACATTTATTGTAAATGTATTACATTTGTTGTAATACTGGTTTGGTGGTAACAAGCTCCTTTAGATTTTTCTTGTTGGGGAAGATCTGTATTTCTCCTTCAGTTTTATTTGATAGCCTTTGCCTGGTAAAGTAGTCTTGGTTGTAGGTCCTTGCTTTTCATCACTTTGAATATTTCATGCCAATCAGTTCTGGCCTGAGATGTTTCTGTTGAGAAATCAGTGACAGACTTATGGGAGCTCCCTTTTGTGTAATTACTGCCTTTCTCTTGTGGCCTTTAAGATTCTCTCCCTGTCTTTAAGCCTTGCCATTTTTAATTATGATTTGTTTTGGTGTGGGCTACTTTGGGTTCCTCTTGTTTGGAACTCTCTGCACTTCCTGGATGGGTGTGTCTTTTTTCTTCACCTGGTTAAGGAAGTGTTCAGTCATTATTTCTGTAAATAGGTTGTGGATCCCTTGCACACTTTCTTCTCCTTTGGAACTCCTATGATGCAGATGTTGATGCTTCATATTGTCCCAAAGGTCCCTTAAACTATCCTCTTTTTTAAAATATTTTTTTCATTTTGCTGCTCTGATTGGGGTTTTTTTTCTACCTTGTCTTATAAATCCTCTGATTCATCTAACCTCCTGTTTATCCCTTCCACTGTATTATTTATTTCAGATAATTGCATTATTTATTTCTGACTGGCCCTTTTTAATATCTTTTCTCTTTGTTGAGCATCCTTATATTCATTACTTTGAACTCTGTATCTGATAATTGGTCACCTCCATTTCATTTAGCTATTCATCTGGAGAATTCTCTTGTTCTTTCATTTGGGGATGCCTCTTTGTGTTTGTTTCTATGTATTAGGTAGATTTGCAAAGATTCTCATGCAGGTCTACATCAAATGCTGACTGTTATTGGCCCTGGGCAATGTGACTGGAGCTACCATCAATCCACAGCTTGTGACTCCATTTTCTGGGCCTGAGTTCATGAGGAAAGGACCAAGCTGCACACCAAGATGAGCTTTTACCAGTACTAGGCGTGGGGAAGGGCCAGCTAAAGTCTCAAAGAACCCAGAGATCAGCCTCCACCTACAGGCTGCCTGTTAGGCTTAGTCACTAAAAGAGCCTCTGGCTGTACTCCTCAATGTAGCTCCCCACAGTGGAGCAAGAGGGATTCCCATGAGTAGGGCTATTGGTTCCCCCCAGGCTCATGCCACATGGAGTGGAATGCTGTGCCTGAGAAAGATGGCTTCTACAATATGGGGAATGACTGAGCACAGGGATCCTGGCAGCTGACCCTTCAACATTCTCCCCAGAGCCACCAACCCCAGACTCTTTTCATGTGGTTCTAGCTCACTCTGCCCTATCTCCACCAGAGCCCCAGGTAAGTGGCTGCAAGTAAAATTTTGTGCATTGGCCCTTTAAGAAGGTGTCTGTGTGTCTAGCCATCTCTCCCTGGCAGACAGAAACCCCTCTGCTTTTCACAGCCAGATGTCATGTGGTAGCCTTTTCTGGTTTTGGTGCTCTAGGCTGGGAAGCCTTGCTTGGGGTTTAGACCTCATACTTCTCAGGGGGAATCTCCCTGGCCACTGAAATATCCCTTTAGAACTTCAACTGCTGCCCACCTGTGGGAGCCCAGAGAGTCGTCTTGAGCCTCTGTACTTCCTATCAGTCTTAATGTGGTGATGTTGTTTCTTCTGTATCCTTAGTTATAAGGCTTCTCTCCAGCTAGTCTTCAGTTGGTTATTCAGGATGATTTTTCTATAATTTAGTTGTAGTTCCATTTTGTTCCTGGGAAGTGGTTAGTGTAGCTTCTACCTATTCTGCTGCCACCTTGGATCTCCCTCATTTTAGTTTTTTTTAAAGTATTTTTTATTGATTATGCTATTACAGTTTTCCCAATTTTTCCCCCTTTACACTCCCTCCACCCTGCACCCCCAACCCTCCAGCATCCCCCCATCTTAGTTCATGGGTTCTATGTATAAGTTCTTTGAGTCCTGTTTCCTATACCACTTTTTATCTCTCTCTATTTTATGCCTACTAATTATGCTCTTCTTCCCTGTACCTTTCCCCCCAGTCCTCCCTTCCCCCACCCCACTGAAATCCCTCCACGTGATGTCCATTTCTCTGATTCTGTTCCTGTTCTAGTTGTCTGCTTAGTTTTTGTTTTCACTGTTTTTTCTTTTCTTTTAGGTTCATTTGTTATTTGTGATTTGTTGTCATTATACTGTTCATATTTTTTATCTTCTTTTTCTTAGGTAAGTCCCTTTAACCTTTCATATAATAAGGGCTTGGTGATGATGAACTCCTTGAACTTGACCTTATCTGGGAAGCACTTTATCTGCCCTATCCATAAATGATAGCTTGGCTGGATAGAGTAATCTTGGGTGTAGGTCCTTGCCTCTCATGACTTGGAATACTTCTTTCCAGCCCCTTCTTGCCTGCCAGGTTTGTTTTGAGAAATCAGCTGATAGCCTTATGGGCACTCCTTTGTAGGTAACTCTTTCCTCTTGCTTCTTTTAGGATTCTCTCTTTATCTTTAATCTTGGGTAGCTTAATGATGATGTGCCTTGGTGTGTTCCTCTTTGGGTCCAACTTCTTTGGGACTCTCTGGGCTTCCTGGACTTCCTAGAAGTCTATTTCCTTTGCCAGATTGGGGAAGTTCTCCTTCATTATTTGTTCAAATAAGTTTTCAATTTCTTGCTGTTGTTCTTCTCCTTCTGGCACCCCTATGATTTGGATATTGGAACGTTTCAGGTTGTCCCAGAGGTTTGTAAGTCTTCTTTACTTTTTTGAATTCTTGTTTCTTCCTTTTCTTCTGGATGGATTTTTATTTTTTCCTTTTGTTCCAAATCATTGCTTTGAGTCCTGGTTTCCTTCCTGTCACTGTTGGGTCCCTGAATATTTTGCTTTATTTCATTTTGGGTATCTTTCATTTCTCGACCAAGCTCAGTCAGATCTGTGAGATTTGATTACCAGGGCTTTAAATTCTCCATCAGAGAGGTTGGCTATCTCCTCATCACTTAGCTCTCTTTCTGAATTTTTTCTCTGTTCTTTCATTTGGGCCATATTTCTTTGTCTTGGCACACCTGGTAAGTTGTAAGGGGACAGGGCCTTAGGTATTTACTCAAGCAGGGCAACCCTCTTTGCTGTGCTGTGGGCCTGCCTGTGGGGGAGGGGCCAGAGAGGAAACAACGCAGCTCACCTGCTCATCTCTAGCTCATTTACCAATGGACTCTCGGACTCTCGTGTGAGACTGGGAGTTTCTCCCACCATGGCAACCGCTGTAGTCCACCACTGGCTCTGAGTCTCAGTTTCTCCTTCAGCCAGCCTCACTCGCATGTTCTGCTGCCTCGCCTCAGGTTTTCTGAGCCAGCCTGGCCTGCACAGTCTGCTACCTTATCGGTCTCGTTGTTCTGGTCGATTTTTTCTTTAATTCCATGGTTCTCAGAGTTCCAAGCAGTTTCACTTTCTGGCACTTCTGGTTGTTTATTGATTTTAGATTAGTTGTTATCCTCCTTTTGGTTGTGTGAGGAAGCAAAGGGTTTCTACCTATACCTCCATCTTGGCCAGAACTATCCCTCATTTTAGTTTTTATAGGTCAATTTACCAAACATTCCTAACATGACCAATTCCTTAAGTCAGTCAGTGGGATGTTTAAAACTTTTTCCCTTTGAAAATTAATGTGGTAACTCTAGAAATCATTTTTCCGAGTCCTCAGGCATTGCTGATTTTTCCTTGTTGAGGGCTGGAGCTGCCAGCTTGTGACCTTTCCAGACGATTTTTGCAAAGTGTGTATTCCTTGTTGTATGGTCACTGAGGTTTCTGAAACTTCTGTTATCTCTGTGATCAGCTAGTGACTTGAGAAAGATTTTCTTAAAAATCTTTCACACTCATGAGGCTATCTTCAAAAAGATCCATAGAGGGAATGGACCTTTAAATCTTCCAGCAGATGCTGGCAAAGAAAGTCACTGCAGCTGAGAGGACCAAAAGGGCCGGAACCGAAGTAAGCATCAGAAAAAGTCCTGCAGGTCACTGCGAAATCCAGCAAAGCTTATCAGCTGACATTTTTGCAGGACAAGGTCCCCACTGCCTTCTCTGACACCAGGCACTTGCACCAGGGAAGTGGGTGACTTTCCTCAAGCCCACAGCAGGGATGAGGAGTGGAGGGTGGTGGCTGGTCTGCACATACCCCCTCTTACCGAAGAACAGCAGCCTCTGCCTTCATCTAGGATTCCCCTGGTTGTTATAAGGGCCAATCAGGTTCTAGAATTCTGAAACAGCTTATTCCATTCTCTGTTTCCACCTTTCTACTCCAGTATTTTACGTGATGTCGTTCTCTGCCCCTTGACTTTCAAGTTAACTATCGACCTTTTCAACTCCTAACCTGGGATCAATCTAACCTTCTTCTCTCTCCACCTTCAATGCCAGAACCACTGAGAAGTGTTGGAGAATCACACAGCCTTGTGAACTGGTACCATATTTCATATCTATGGAATACAACCTTGTCTATGTTCTCAAAGTCACTTAAAATTATAAAAATTTTTCTCTTGCCCTTCATTACTTTCTTCTCCATTTCCCACAAATGGCACGTCCAAATTTTCATGAGATTTCTCAAGTCCTAGAAATCTTAAAGGAAACAAGAACACAAAAATTACCTTCCTCAACTCCTACCTCCTACACCGACAGCCATTGTGCATTTTCCTCAGTTCAGAGGAAAATCTTTCCTTCTCCAGGTTTATAGCTGACATCTCTATCTGTACTCTCCATATCCATGCCTTCCTCCCTCTTCTATTAGTTCATTTAATCCAACATTTCTTCAGTTCTCTTCTTTAATCTCCCCATCTTTGAAACAGAACCAAAGACATCTCTTAACCCAGGATGCCCCCCACCTAGCTAAGCCCTCTCGAAGTTTCCTCATCACTCCCTACCACATCAACCAAACACAATTCAGTAGGATCACAATTTGAGTACGATCAGTGTTCCTAGATTTACAGGATCCTTTTCCATCTGGCTTGACCTTTCTGCACTAGTGCCCAGAAAAACACTTTCTCTGTCCTAGAACTGTCACCTTCCTAAGTTTCTCTGATAACACTGTATTACTTCTTCTCATACCTCTTGTAGTACATCTTATCGGTTTCCTTTGCAGATATGATTCCTTTGACGGCCAGTTAAATTGCTGTTGTCTGCTGGGGGTTTTATCCTTGGTCCCCTTCTCTTCTCAGCTAGCTGCCCTCTGTGGAAAATCTGACCCACACTCATGAATACAGTCATCACGGAACCACTCACCAATCCACACCTCCAGCACCAGCCTCTCACTTCAGCTCTACCCCCTCACAAATAGCTGCCTTCCTCATATCTCCTAAGACTGCCCACAACATCTCAAATGCAGCATGTCCACCCAAACCTTCTGCTCCTCTTCCTCTAGTGTGCCACACCCGAGCTGATGGTATCCTTTGAGTGCTTAGCCAAAAACTTGGGGGGTGGAGGGTTCTTAACATCTCTGGAGCTTATATTCTAATGGGAGGGGTAAGACACTAATGAGTAAGTAAAAATATTATTTCATATGGTGATTATGCTGTGAAAATGAATAGAGTAACTGGGGAGTGGGGTGTCTTTTTAGATATGGGATCTGAGACCTGAATAAGCAATAACCTTCAAAGAGACTTCTCAGTCTTAGTGTCATTCTCCCCAAATCCACTATCCACCTTGCTTTAAGAATGTCCTTTGTAAAATGTCAATTTGGTCATACTACTCTTCTGCTGAACATCTTTTGATAGTTTCTCACTGTTTATAAGAGGCAGACTTCTTACTACAACAAATGGCCTTTCCTGCTCTGGGACCCTGTCTTGCTCTCCAGGTTCATCTCAGTCGCTCAAAGATTTGAGCGCCTACTATGCACCAGGCACTCTTCTAGGTGTGGAGGGCTGACCGAGAACAGGGCAAACAAAAACCCCAGTACTCACAGAACTTCTTAGTTCTATGAGAGACACAATAAATAAAAGTGCAAATAAGTAAAGACCTTTAGATAATGACAAGTGCCCTGAAGAAAATAAAATGGCAACGTGAGGGGTAAGTAAAATGGTCAGGGAAGGTGTCTTAAAAGAACTGATCTTTGATGTAAGGTCCGAATGATGAGAAAGAGATAAATGTCAGGTAGGAGAGCTCCAGAAAGAAGGAACAATAGGTTCAAAGCTGCTCCTTCCAAATGTGGGCACCAGTGGGAAGTGTTCAAGAAACAGAGAGCAAGACCGTGTGGCTGGAGAGCACAAAACGGGAGAAGGGCAGGCAAAAACAAGGTCAGAATAGAGGGATCAAACGCTTGGGCGTGGTGTTGTGCCTATTCACCCCTTGATTTCCAAAGGACTTCTGATGCTTCAGACACACCATTCTCTTGTTCCTCCTGCCTTTGTCAGGGATTTAGTCTTCCCACTTAGAAAACTCATTTTCATCCTTCGAGACGTGGCTCAGGGGGCTCTGTGAAACCTTCCCTAGATCCTCCTCTCTGCTCCTCAGTCTCTCCCTTCAGGCTACACCCCAGCTATCTGTGTGCACACCTGTATCTACAACCGGACTGGGAGCTGTCTGTTCATTTTCAGATTCTCACCACCTAGTCCATATACCAAAGAGGTATATTTGATAAATTAAAAAATGTTGCTTTACTAATAACAACTATCAGATTGTATTTGATAGAAATGACAAGTATTGACATAAGATTCTTTGAACCCATGCTATAATAGCAGCCACTTATACACTTGAATCTGATTTTTAATCACTGATTCAGCAAATATTTATATAGCATTTTGTGCCAGGAGCTAGGGACACAGCTGTGAACAGAGAGACATCTCATCTTTGCCCCTATTAATATACTTCTACCAAGGAAGTCAAACAAATAGTTACTCAATTGCCTACTTGTAACAGGAATAAGTCCTATAAAGGAGAAATACTGGGTGCCATGAGTATATTTAACAGGGAGACCCTGCCTACTCTGGGTCAGGAAAGGCTTCTTTGAGAAGTGACAATGGAAGTGAGCTCTGAAGGATACATCAGAACAAGCAAGGGGGGTGAACATTCCCAACAAATTGTATTATATCTTCAAAGCCTCCAAGGCCCGGTGAAGCATTATAGGTTTAAGACTAGTACGGCTGAAGAACAGAGACAGGAAGAAGATCACAAGATGAAAGCAGCATCATTAACACGTAGAAGACAACCTAGAAGACAAGTAGTAGCACACAGCCTGACATTCACTTAGCAGTGATTTAGGCTTATTTTACCTCTGCCAACAATAAGTGGAGAAATGGAAGAAAATCATGAATGGCAATACTGTAAGTGAATTTCCTTAAACCTCTCTAACACATTATACCGTTCTGTGGCTCTTCATACATTTTGTGTCGTAAGTAATTGGTAAGAACCATTGACACAAGTATCAAGTACTACAAAAAAAGGTGTTTTTGGTGCTATGAGAACACAGTAGCTACATACTTATATTATGAGACTATAAATTCCTTGAGGGCTGGTGTTCTTGTTCATCTCTATATTCAGCTCATCAACCAACACAGTGCCTTACTCCCTCTAATGCCCAGTTACCAAGTGCGCCCTGGATCCTACGACTCAGTTTATGGTGCTCATTGGCACACACCCTGACCTGAGGTTATTTGGCAGAAGCCTCCCTGACAGAGGAAAGAAACAAAACAGCTCTATAACGATGTTTTTTTAGAACAAACGGATTTAAAGCAACCAAAATGGAGGAGGTACCACTAAGAGTTACTTTATAATACACCACTAATTAAGTATGTTGGAAATCTTTTTTCACCCGAAGAATCTGAAGAAAACTCAAAGACTGAAAAGAAGTTAATAAAAAACAGGTTTCCTGGCACAGACACGTGGGGGAGTGCGGGAGGAAGGAGAAAATAAAGTTCAAAGTTTTAGACTTCTTGACAGTATCTACAGGAAAACAACGTTTCTGTGGTCATAAAGGCAGAAACGCCTCGTGGACACAGGAGGAAAAACGATGAGCTAGGAAGAGAAGGTGCTGGCTGAGAGCGGAATAAACAATATATTCCACAAGGTCCGGTCTCTCTTTTTCTGCCAAAAATGAGCAAAGAATGTCGGGGAGCTTGTAGAATCCACCAGCATTATAACCCACAATGGCTCACTAGGGCCCCAGGAGCAGAAAAGGCTCTGTAATTTGAAGGTAAAAGAAGCACACAACCTTCTGCATCTTTTTTTTTTAATATCCAGTACTTTAGTTCCTACAAGCAAAGTTTCCAAAACTCTTGAAAGAAAACAAACACCTCAAGGAAAGACAGCCGAGAAGAAACTCACAATTAATTGTCTCAAGAAGAAATCTTAACCTTTACAACAGCAAGAAAAGTGACCCATCTTGGAATCTGACTCATATCCCTCCTAAAAGTGAGGTGACCTGACCGCCACATAAACACTTGGCTTCCCAATGCTCTGAGCTTCCTGTCACGAATGGCCTGATGTCGGCCTCTGATGAAAGCAGTCTCTGTGGCCAGTGACCTCCTCTCCAAACCCAACCAATCACTGCACTTCCAATCAGTTGCTTCCCTAAGAAACAACTCCCCTGCCTCTACTTCCATATCACCCACTTTCCAGATCTACCTTGGTCCTGTTTCACCAGCTTTTTGCTCCCTAACTCCCTCTAAATTTGGCATGGTGAGGGTGGGAGGGCCGGACTAATTGTCCGAATCCTCCATCTTCTCTCTTCTATCTTTATAACCCTTATCAGAGAACACACCTACTTCTCCAGACTATTCCTGCACAAACAGTTCTCAACCAGGAATGACGCCGCGCCTTCCCACCCCAGGGGACATTAGGTCATGTCTGGAGACACTTGTGGTTGTCGAAACTGGGTGAGGAGGCTACTGGTATCTAGCAGGTAGAGGCCAGGGATGACACTAAACATCCTACAATGCCCAGGACAGCCCCCAACAACAAATTAACTGGCCCAAAATGTCCACAGTACTACTGTTTACAAACCCTGATCTTTTGGACATTGATAACTTTAATGCATTTATTACTTTATCTGAAAAATACATTATTACCTATTTAAGACTTGCTATGCCCAAGTCAGTGGGTGGGGAGTTGGTGGGGGTAGTTTCAGGGGAACTGCAGGTGACGCACCCACACTGAGGTGCATCATGCCCTGAAGGAGAGAGCACCTGCCTGCGGAAACGAGCCCTACCTCAGCCTAAACCAGACCAATGCTCTAACCACTTCCAACACCTCCACACACACGTGTCCCAAGCCAAACACTTTTATCGTGTTCTCATCGACCCACCCTCATTACCACCTACCTTACACTTTCTATATTTTCTTCTCTTATTTCTCTATAATTTCTATCATATCCTCCCAAACATCAAGCCAGAAATACTGTTAAATTTGAACTTCCTCTTGGACTGACTTAAAAGCCAAGTCCCTGTGAATTCACCCTGATTATATTTCTTAGACTTGTCCCTATGCCCTATATCCATCACCAACCTCCCTCACTGCCCCAAGCTCAAGATGCTCTTTGGAGTCCAGGGCTTTGTAACAAAGAAACACTTTACAGTGTTGAAGGCAAATGGGGATAGTGGACAGAGCATATACTTTGGGGTACAAAAGATCATTTGGAATCTTGTCTCTATTTAGTAACTGAATGACCTTGAACAGCTTACTTATTTCTCCAAGCCTCAGTTTCCTTCTCTACAAAAATAGGCAATACCAAAATAATAGGTTTCACTGCAAGGATAATATAACCTGAAGTACTATTACAGGTCTTTACTATATGGTATCTATTATGAAATCATAACTGTTCAATTTATATATACTCCTTATGCTGTATGTACTTAAATAAAAATGTAAACCATAATTATAGTATTGTTTCTCAAATCTATTAGGTTCCCCTGAATCTTTTTAGTCATAAACTAATTTTTAAGATCTTCGACCAAGGCTATTTGAAAAAACTAACACTAAGATAAAGGAATGGATAATTTTAATAATAGCAACAGCCTTTCATTGTTACTATTTCATATAATCAAGCCCAGACGACGTGCAAGGAACATATTTTAATACGCCAGAACGTAAGCTTACTTGCATCCCTCTTAACCAAGCAAAACTGTTCCCAGTTCACAAATGTAAAACCAAAAAGGCCCCCCAGCAGTGTGCTCACTGTGGTGTGAA
>VMDR010015138.1:0-22652 GCA_007922815.1 Macrotus californicus | reverse complement strand
CTTTTTTGTGGAGTTTGCTGTTCTTTCACTTGGAATGTATTTCTTTGTCTCCTCATTTGGCTGAATCCCTGTGTTTAGTTGTTCCCATATGATGGCTTAGTTGTGCTTAGTTGTCTTTAATTTCATTTGAAACAATTTTGTTAGATTGTAATGTGACAGCTGTCATATGAGCATGAGTTTAAAAAACATCGAAATTGGGGAATTTTTGTGTAGCTATTTTAATATTGAAGATGGAAGAAGATATGCAACATTTTCAGCATATTATGCTATATTATTTCAAGAAAGGTATAAATGCAACTGAAACACACACAAAAATTTGCACAGTGTACGGAGAAGGTGTTGTGACTGATTGAACATGTCAGAAGTGGTTTGTGAAGTTTCTTGGTACTATTGACATTTTGGACTGGTAATTCTTTGCTGTGGGGCTTTCTTAAGCATTGGAAGATGTTTAGCAGCACCCCTGGCCTCTGTCCACTAGAAGCCAACAGCAGGAGATAGTCAACATACTCAAAATACTGAAGTGAATAAAGTTATTGTTGAAAATAAAAAAAATGTGTCCTTTATTTTATAGAAAAAAACCAAACAGACTTTTTGGCCAAGACAATATTAAGTAGAGCTGCTACATCTCCCAGAGCTGACAGAGTGGCCTTATGTAGCTGGTGTCCTGTTGGCCCAGCGGTGCAGTCTTGTCTGTCTGTCTGATGCTCCAGGATGTTTTCCATGTGGGTTGTGTATGCCCTCCTGGTGTGGTTGAGCCTTGATTGCTTTTGGCACATCAGTGGGTGGGATTGTTCTCAGGCTGAATGGCTGTGAGGGCTGACCATGGATACAGCAGATGAGCTGTTGTACAGAGGCTGATCTCACAGAGTGGGAGTTGCCTCAGCAAGGCTTTGGTGCCAGGCTCATCTGCCCTTCATGTGTGTCATTTGTGGAGCTTATTGGGTGGTGTTCTGGTTTGGTCTGAGCCTGGTCACTGGGTCTGCTGGTTCTGTAGCCTCTTGGGAGGGACTCTGGGATAGGTTAAGTATAGCTGCTGCCGGTGCTGCCTAGTGGGGACTACAAAGTGATCTGTGGTTGGTTGCTGCTTTTCATGGGCTTGTAGGCACTTGTGAGGAGCTATGCTGTGAACTGAGGCCTGCTGCCACTATTGCTGGGCTTGGGACCCTTGGTGGGTATCACGATGTGAGCTGAGGTCAGCTTCTACTTGTGCTGGACTTTGGCCCCTTAGTTGATGCTATGTTCCAAGCCAACACCAGCTTCAGCATACGCCAGGCTTGGGACTACCTGACGCAAGTTACAATGCAAGCTGAGACTGGTTACTGCTTGTACTGGGTTTGGGGCCATTTAGTAAGTTGTACATGGCAGACTGAGGCCAGCTGCTACCTGTTTTGGGTTTGTGGGTCTTTGAGAGATTTTAGGAAAGTTTACAACAAGAGCTGAGCCAGGCCACTTATGTAAAGCAGCCACTTGAAAAGGTTTAGTTGGACACACAAGTTGGGTGGGGTGGGGTTTCAGGGAATCACCAGGGTGGGGCAAATGTTGATAGCCCAGTTATGGACAGCTCAGATTTGGTGGCTGGATGGGAGGAGTAACCAACAAAGGAACAGTGGTGCCTTCTACACTTCTGTCTCCAGAGAGAGCTGTCCTGTCTCTTGCCCATCTACTTCTCACCCTGAAGTTAGGCAATTCACTTCCTCTTCATATGTCCCTGGCACATTTTGAGCTGCTTATCTTGTGCTGGAGACCAGAGTGTAAGAGTTTGTAAGCTGTGAATCTGCACTCAGCCCTAAAGAGGAATACCTGGGATTCCTGTAGCCCTACCTTTCACTTGGATGCAACCCCTGCTGGCTTTTAGAGCCAGATGTCATGGGGACTCCTCTCCCTGGCACTGGAGCCCTGGGTTGGGGACCCCAGTGTGGGGCTGGCCTCCCTCACTCCTTAGGAGAGGACCTGGGAAGCTAAGATATTTCTGCCCTTTCTTAATTGCCACACTGTGGGCATGGAACCTGTCTGTTCTGTGTCTTTGTCCCTCCTACCGGTCTCGTCATGTCTTCCTCTTTACTTTCTGAGTTCTAGAACTTTTGCTCACCTAGACTTCAGGTGGATCTCAAGGGTGGTGGTTCTATAATTTAGTTGTAATTTTGATTGGTTGTGGGAGAACACAAGCACAGTGTTTACCTATGTCACCATCTTGACCAGAAATCCCATATTGGCTACTTTAGATCTGGAAATTGACAGGCTCAGTGGAGGCAATGTAGAACTTGGATTTGAACCAGGTATTATGGAAAGAATGACAGAGGTCCCACAGCAGAAGTTCCTTTTTGACAAACATCTCCTAAACACAGCTGGCCAATCCTTTTCATTCTTCAAATATTTTGACATTCTTCTCTTCCTGAAAATCTCCCTTGATTATTCATTAGCAGTTTTTTTTTTCTTTCTTTAACCTCACTCTGCCTAGAAATGTAGTGGTCCTAACTATGCCATAGGCTGTCAGAGAGCATGACTTTTCAATCAACTATGTGACTTAAATTTCAACTTTCAACTCACCAGCCATGTGACTCATGGGCAAGTATCTTAGTCTCTCTGAGCCTTGCTTTTGGAAATCTGTGCAATGGAGACAGTCATACCCATTATAAAGGATTATTGTAAAGATGAAGCAAAACTGTGTTTGAAATGCCCTGAGTATATTTGATTGGCACATAGTATTCCTTAATTGTCTACTTCTAGCCATGTGACCTTGCGTAAGTTCCCTACTTTTTCTGTGCCTCTCTTTCTGTAAAATGGGCACATTGATGGTACCCACTTCCTTAGGGCTGTCTGAAGGTTAAAAGAGTTAACACAGAAAGCATTTAGAATTCTGCCTATCACATAATAAGGTCAATATAAAAGGCAGCTGCCATTATTCTGTCACCAGCCAATACAGTGCCCTTATTCCCCTGGAGCAGTCTATTTGATTTATGTGGATTAGATGTGTGGGTTATAGGGATGCAATAGCAGTCTTCCCAGGAACACCAGGCAGGCCTGGTTGGTCCAGCTGGCAGCCCATTAGTGGTGGATTGTGAATCCCCTGTCTCACTGTAGGACATACATCTTCCAGTCACTCTGTGCTGATTCACAGAGGAATGGAACTGTTCTTGGATTAGGCTAAGTCAGTGGTGGACAGCCCTGCTGAAATTGGTTCCCTGGATCTTACCATGGATGTGGACCCTCTAAAACCCCTGTCTGCAGCATTATAGGGTGTGATAGGATTCCTATAAATTTTTCTCTTCTGCACAGTAACTCTCAGATACCATAAAGTTGAAACACAAAGGCCTTATTAAAGTGATGGCAAGGATCCACTCTGTTCTTTCCTTTGTCCAAGCAACATCTCACTGGAGACTGGCTTAAGGCTTTGAAGGCACCTTGAAGTACATGCAGGTTGAGTGAATTGATTTATGAGTAAATACCGCTTCTGTTTGTTTTCAGCTGATTATTTACCCTGGAACCAACCAAGACGAGAGCTAATTCGTCCAGAACACAACTACTGGCCAGAATCAAGTAGGTTTGATAGTAGAACCACACACCAGGATGATTACTCTGCGAAGGGCCTTGTGAGCACCGTGAGCTGTAAGCCTCCAGTCATGCCCAAGGTCTGTAACATCCCCCTGGAGGATCTGACTAACTACAAAATGAGCTACGTGGCCCACCCTATGGAGAAGCGCTTTGTGCATGAACCGGAGAAGTTTAGAGCCTGTGAAATACCCTTTGAGAGCCTCACCACCCACAAACAGTCCTACCGGGGCCTGATGGGGGAGCCAGCCAAGAGCTTGAAACCTCCAGCCAGGACCTGTGGGCTAGACACACCTTTCTCTAACATCACGGAGTTTCAAGATAAGTTCCAAGCTTGGCCGACGCCCCAGGTGTTCTCCAAACCTCCCGTCCCTTATGTCCCTCCTGAAGAAAAGATGGACCTTCTGACAACAGTGCAATCCCATTATACTTACCCTAAAGGCGCTCCAGCTCAGTCCTGCCGACCAGTGCTTTGTGTCAAGAAGGGTGGCCGCTTCGAAAGCTCCACCACCACCAAGGATGATTACAAGCAGTGGGCCAGCAAGCGCACAGAACCAGTCAAGCCCATTCCCCAGCTGAACCGTCCCACTGAGCCCTTGGACTGCCTGACCACCAGTAGGGCCCACTATGTACCCCACCCACCTATTAATACCAAAAGCTATAAGCCCCCCTGGTCTGGTCCCCGAGGAAATGTCCCTGTGGAGGGCCAGACCACATACACCATCAGCTTTACTCCCAAGGAAATGGGGAGGTGCCTGGCTTCGTACCCTGAGCCTCCTGGCTACATCTATGACGAGACAGATGCTATGGGGCACAGGATATACAGGCCGATTTCCCGGACAGGCTCTCGGCGGAACAGCCCTCTTTGTGCATGTGATTTGGAAAACCCCAACCAGCAGGAGTTGGCGGTGTCGGCCTGATTTAAAAAAAAAAATTATTTAGAAATTGCACTTTTAAAAGCAGATGATTGAAACTTATTCATTAGACAGAACAGAATTCCCCAAATAGGGAAAAAATAACTTCATCATCGTTTCCAGGACACTTGAATAAAATGAGAATCACTCGACTCAAGGAAAATGACGTTTAGTCACTGGCTAATTACTTCTTATCCTGCCCTCTGCTGTCTTCCCCTCTGGGGTCCCTTACCTTGTGCTCATGGAATCAGAGCTGGTCTCTGTGAGGTTTTCTATGAACCAAATGTATGTTATTTATTTAATCATTGTATGAATTCACATTATGCTTAACCCTTGCCAAAGACGAAGCACCAAAAAATAAAATGTACTTTGCGGGGGAGTGAATGTGCGGGTCTGTGCCTTCACCCGCTACCCGCTGTCTGTGCGAAGAGCAGTCTGTGTTCCTGGGGACCTTTGGGGAGATTGCAGGTCCAAGCCCCCGCATTGTGTTCCAGTGCTGTTGGCAGTGCCTCAGGCCCATTCTGGAGTCTGGTTTCAGGTTCTTTCTTTCTAGGACTGCTTCACAGGGTGTCTTTCTATCCCTTCACATTGTGACCTACCAGCAAGAATAGTGCTGTCTGATGGTGCACGGGTCTCTCTGATCACAGGAGATCGCAGTCCCATAGAAGCATGGACCTACCAGACCTCTCCTACCTTCACAACAGTGCAGGTAGTGATTCCAGAGGGAAGAGGGGCACAAAGGGACCCTGACAAACACGCATTCAACAGCTAGCCCCTGGGCTGTGAGTTCTAAATGCTCAGAGCCTGGAAAAAATGGCCTCATGCTGGGCTAGTTCCTGGCAAAGCTGGGCCTTCTTGTCCTAAAATGGCAACTCTGGCCAGACCTGTGGACAAAGCTTGAGTTTAGTGGTCTGCTGGACCCTGCCCTGGAGAAAGGGTGGGAGGTTTCTCTTTTGGGTCTAGGGTTTCACCGAGTTTGATTCTAAGGCTAAGCAATTTGGAGATTATTTTAAGCTGAGAAAGACTGAAGAAGGACTTTGTTTAAGAGGGCCCAACGCCAGGGTCATGATCTGTGTAAGTCTCTTACAGGCAGATGCAGACTAGCATACCACCTCTCTCTTGAGTCCATAGAACTTAAAATATACCCCACGTTCTCAGAGAACTTGGAAGCACAGTGCAGGGAAAAGGAAATTTCAGCTCAAGTCCAGAGATGCGAGCTTAGGTTCAATGCCTGGTTCATGGGTGAGAAACCTACACCAGGCTCAGACTTCCCACAGCTCTTACCCATCCGGCCCAGACTACTCAGGTCCCTACCCCTTTTAGTCTCACCATGAGGTTAGTTTGCAACCTTGGGTTGGGATTTATATTATTTAATCCTCTTTTTGGTTGGTTACCTGGGGTCTGGATACCTGCCCTTATGGAGTAGAGAGGCTCAGGGAGATTACGTGTAATGGCCAAGGCCACAGAGCTTGGAGCACCAAGGCCAAGATAGGAACCTAGGTCTTCCGATTCAAGATCCAGAGCTTTTCCCACAACAGCAGACACCTCTGTCTGCTGTGTCTCAGAGACTGTGGCGCCACAAGCCACATCACACCACATCTCTCTGTCAGAAGCCCTTCCTAGAATCTGTTAAGCTAACAGAGATCACTAAGGAGGGTAGGTTTTATTGTTTCATCATTTTTTATAAATCAAATATTTGCACTTGACTTGAAAAGCCAAATAGTGCTAAAATGCTCATAAAAAAATCAGCAGTCTCTTATGCCCAAGCCCCTTGGCCACCCCCATTATCACTTTCCCAGAGAACAATTTTAATTTGATCTATTTCTGCGAATGTTTCCCTTCATATTCCTAAATAATGTACTTATTCTGCTGTCTGTTGACTCATTGATTTCAGTCATGGTCTATTTTGGTTCTGTTACACTTCCTACCCTCTCCCTTCTTTACAAAATGTTTATATGACAATACTTAAAAAAATTTTTTGTTGACAATATTTGTTTATATCAAGACTAATAAGCTTTTCTAATGTTTCTGATGAGCAGAAAGGGAAGAAGATGAAGAAGGATGGAGAACCTTCCTGATTAAGGAGCACTGAGCTCTCTCAGGGTGAGGAGTATCCTTTGAGCCCTTCCTTTGTGACATGTAAGGTCACCTCCATGGTGACCCTAGGCTGGATGAACTCTCCGGGGCATCCCTGCCCTTCCCACTTCTGGGCTTTAGGAGCCAGCTCTCGCCCAACTATCTGTCCTGTTTTGGTTTCAAAATATCTTTGTAATAAAAGTGGTTAACACAAGTAAAAAATAAAGAATATATAAAAAAGGACACAAGTAGCTATTACGGGGACTAGTGGAACACAGTGGCTGAGAGCATGCAGGTAGACCGTCTGGCAGGCGTGGGCTTGTGTCTCGGCCTTTGCTAGGAGACCTTGGTCAAATTCTTTAGCACACGGACACTAGCAATACTGGCTACATGTTTTGTTGTTTGGATTGAATGATAGAATATATGGCAATCACTTACCCCTGGCTCATGGTTAACTCTCATTAAATGTAGGATGATGGTGATGATGATGATGATGAAGATGGTTGCTAAGTTCTGCTTTGTTGAATCTACATATGATTTTATTGGTAAGTATTTACAAGCATGTAAGTAAGGATAACTGCTTGTGTTTTATATTTTATATACTTTACAAAGTAACATATTTACCATTTTTTCACACAGTTATGTTTTTAGTTCTGAGTTGGGCTTGCTAACTGCCCACCCTGGAAATGTCGTTTTAGGAGGTACTTGGGTCAAGGGGAGGGAAAGAGAAGCCGAGCGGAACAGATGGGGCTTTGGTTCCCCTCCACTACTCTGTCATAGCAGCTTGCTAATCAATTCTGAGGATTGGGCTTCCACATAAGAGTTGGTTGGAAAAGGGGTCTGCTCTATTAAAATGCTCTAACATCTGATATGATCCTGTTCCATTAGCTGTGATGAAAAAGAAGGCTTCAAACAAACTGTCTTTTTTTGGGGGGAATATGCATACATGATTTATGTCATATTTTTTTATTTGTGAGAATGAATTGGGAGCTTAGTTACCTACCACAGCCCAGGGTTCTCAAAGCTTTAGCCATGTTATAAAAGAAAATTATTATAGACCAAAAACAGGACACAAAGGGAAAAGTTTTGTGTCCAAGCAGGGAACCTGTTCTAATTCAGAATCCTGTATGCTCTGTGGATGAGATTCTTGGAGAAGAAAACAGATAAGGGCTTTGAAAGTCCCAAGGTGACAGACTAGCCTGCCAGAGGGAAGCAGGGTTTCCAAGTGAGGCTGATGGGCTGGAGATAATGGGATTAGTTGGCATGGAAGCTGTGGACTGGTTTGGGACATGGTGCCTGGGGGCAGCATCTGGGATGAGGTCCCACTCTCGATGACAGTGTCTCCCTGCCTGTGCCATGCACAGGGCAGCCCCCGTGTCAGCAGGGTCAGTGGCCAGGCTGTGTCTTATTCTTTGGTTTCCTTACAGTGGGGCCACCTGCATGGGTGAAGACCCTGGCACATCACTCTCTTTTTGGTGATTAGGAACCCATCTCTAGTTTGCCCTCCAATTGAGGTATAATTATACCATCAAGGACAGCTCCATTCTACTACTTGTTATGTTTTCACAAGGGTCAATGTCCTTAAGGACGAGGCCCCCTTTTCTGGCTTGGCTCTAAGACCTTCTGCCAGATAATGGCTGGGGGTTGGAGAAGGTGGGGCCCACTGTTAGTGATTCCTTTTAGCAATCCCCAGTTTTTGCACCGTTTGTCACTCTGCTTTCTGTGGTACCTGTATTTCAGATCCAGAACCTCTGCTGGGTTCTGCCTGGCAGACCTGCTCCTGGCCAGCTCCAGCATCCTTGCTGTATTTCTGTTCTAGGCCGTGGCTTCCCCTCTACACTTGTCTGTCATTGTTCCACCATCTGTTTCCTATCTCCTTCAAAAATTCCTGAAAACCCTTGTCCATTGGTGATGCTCCTTCTATTTTACTATGGCATTTTGTCACTAGTGATTTATCAGAGCTTAATGGCGTATGTGAAGGGGCAGGAAGGAGAGAAGCACAAGGAGGCAGCCCACCACTTGACCTGGGATAGAGCCAGCTACAGGTGAGGAAGCACTAATGGGATTTCATTAGCATCTTCTCAAGTGGAATGTCCACCTGGAGGGTGACTTTTTCCTCTGACTGGACAGAAAGGCAAACCTAGACAGTGCAGAATAAGTACCCGGCCAACCAGTGCATGCGAGTGAAGGGAGCCTGAACTCCAGGGTGTGCAGACAGCATCAGCCAGGGCTCTCCCACCTCTATTCTCGGGCTCACCCATCCTTCCTACCCTGCTCAAACATCACCCACGATTTCATGGAGGAGGGTCTAGGGGTTCAGAGATAGCCCTCAACTGGGCAGAGACCACAGTCCAGTTGTGACATCAGAGCAGCCGCCCTGGTCAGGGCCTGTGCTGGGGTGGCCAGGGGCGCAAGCACTCCTTGCTACGTGTCATGGTGTTGCTTTCATGTGGTGTCCTCCAAATACCTTTGAATTGTAGTCTCATTGTTCTGAACGTGTCTGCAGTAATGTACGTAGTTGGAGTATCTGTCCTCCCCACCCCAGGCTTCTGTCTCTAAAACAGGAGTGAAGCAAACAGCTCAAGGCAATGGAATTGGCACAACAAAATCTTTCCAAAATGATGCACCTTCCTGGGATCTTGTGATTCAGGGCATGAAGATGAACTCTGAGGAATCCATTTCCTCTAAAAGTGCTTTTGAGCTGTGCAGTTGTCAAGAGGATGTAGGTGGGGCAGTTAGGGGTGTGCACAAGTCCCAGTTGCAGATTAAATGCCCCCTGGCTTCTCGGGCCTGCCACTGCCATCACCCAGGCCCACATCTGGTCGGCAGGCCTTGCAGGGGGAAGACAGAGGCCCTTCTGAGTATAAGTGCCGGGGGTGGAGGGCAGGCAGGGGTGTTTTCTTTGGCAGGGCAGGCTCAGAATTTCCACATGGCTGGCTGAGCAGGTGCTTGGCTCCTCCCCACTTTGGGGGTGCAATGGGAGCCTAGGAGCCTGTGACCCTTCCAGAACATGTGCTCTGGATTCTGGAAAGACATCAGGGCAATGTTAGGCTGGGCTCCTCTTTAAGCCATACTTCTGGGCCCCAGGTGCCCTGGTCCCTGTTTTTGGATCCTTGGACACCAACATAAGGAGTCCTGATGGCTTGTGAGTGTGGCAACAAACCCAGACTGATGCTAACCAAAAGGGTTCAGGAACTTGTCACTCCTGTGATTGGATCTAACCCTGATTTTTCTTGGGCTTTTACTGCCCAGACCAGTCAGCCAGGTGGCCTGCCTACCTCACCCTGCCTGTCTACTCAGGGCCACAGCTGCTGCTTCAGTGGTAAGGGGGAAGCTTGATTTCTTCAGTGTTGTCCCAAATCCCCATGCGTTTCATGTTATAGGATCATTAAACAGGGAAGTATACAAATACCCTTTAAACAGGCAAGCAGCTACTTGAGGGTTACGGCAGACAAGATGCTTGAAAAATGACTGCAATGTGACATCTATGCCAGTGAATGACTTATAAACTAAGAAATTAAATTTTTTGGACGGTAGGTTCTCCTGGGCTTAAAAAAAAAACCCAATGCTTTTCATTTTCAAGTTTCTAAGCAAAGCTTAGTGCTTGCTATCGACTTGGAGCGGCTCTTTTCTTGGCTAAGTATTGCAACACCTCCCGTATTTGAAGGTCAGTTATTTGGAAACTTTAGCTGTCCAAAACCGAGGCAAGAACCTGGAAATAAGCAGCCTTTAAGTTGCCAAAATCATTGACATGCATCTCATGTATAGAAACTTAGGTACTTTACTCAGTGCACACCCCCTAACTGGCGCTGTCTCTGAGCATGTTGGCCCCTCTCCGCCACATTTTTTAAAAAAAACACACAGTTCCAGTGAATGTCTATTATCTGGTTTACTAGCCCACAGAAGAGCAGGAGGGGCTGCTGTTAGAAGTAGACACATTTAAAACAAAAAGAAATGACAGCTGATAGCCTGGCAGTGGGATGGAGGCCCCCCACATTAAAACAAATACAGAACTTAAAAGTATGGCAGCTCAGGAATCATGATCCCAATGGAATAAAAAAGTAAGAATACATACACACGCTATACACATGAGTGTGCATGCACATACATACATTTTTTATTAAGACTGAAAAAATATACCATGGCTTGTGTTCATGATCTCAATTTAGTAAAAAGAATAAAAATTATATACACATTTTTAAAGTCTGGACAAATACATCAACATTGTTGGATAAATGAATTCCCACTTGTCTCATTTATCTGGAATAATAAGAGAACAGGGATTTGGAATATTTTAATATGAAGTTAACCTATAGGTAATATGTATCAGCCTTTCCCAAGGTGTTTTCTGTGCTATACCAGCCCTGTGAAATGGTCTTCAAAAAAGTGCATTGGACACATAAGTTTGGGAAAGACTGCATGCCATGTCTTCCCACTGGAGATTCACGACCCATGTTAGCATTCTGAGGGCTCTGTGAAACCCTATAGGAAAGGAAATTTGTATAACCCATTGGATGACTTTGCATTCTTGCAATTACAAGTGCTCAAGCAAAAAAAGGAATTTGTTTGTTTAGGCAATTGAAGAGTCTAAAGTCTGTGGGCTTTAGGCATAGCTGGATCCAGGGGCTTGAATGCTGTGACAGGAGATTAATTTTTGATCTTTTGGCTTTATTTTCTTCTGCATTGCCTTCTTAGGCAAGCCTTTTCCATGTGGTAGTTTTTGGCAATTCTGAGCTTAAAACATCCTGTTAACTAAAGGGCTTCTCCTTTCTAGTGGTTCTAGTAAAAATCCCTGAATTGGGTCTTTTTTGACTGGATTGGGTCTTGTGCTCATCCCTGACCTGATCACCATGGCCAGGGAGATAGAAAATGTGCATTGTCAGGCCTCAATGGAGGTCCATCCCTGGCCAGAGCAGTGTGTATGTTGGGATCAATCCCATGTGAACTACATGAACTACAGTTTCATGAACTATAGGAGGGCTGGGGGGTGGGTGAGTCCCTAAGGGAGAACTAAGGTGTAGTTACCAGTCAGGGAGGGGTGAATGCTGAGCAGGCAGAAACAATAGTTTCCAACTCTGACAATAGAGACCTTTTCTTGTGTAAAACCTATTGGAACACATTTGGAGAGATACTGCCAAGTGCTCGTCATACATTTTTTCAAATAAGTTTAGAATACAATAAAAGACACATGCGTGCAAACATGTGGTTGAACCTTTCTTTGGCGATTTAGAAACTTCAGTGGATCCTGCAGTCCCTAAGGGTGGACTCTGTCGAAACATCTGGTCACTGATGGTTGAGATTGTTTGGCTTCTTGATAAATGGGAAGTTAGGGGACAGCCAGAGCGCAGGGCACAGGGAGCCTGGGAAAGTTCGTTGACTGGACAGTAGACAAAAGTGTATAGTGTAGTGTTCTCTTGAGTTTTGACCTCACTAGCACATGTCATTTCACTTTATCCATAGGTAACCCTCTCTGGGTTGTTATCTTCCTGTCTAGGTTGGGAATTGAAGCTCAGAGGCTAAGCAATTTGGCAAATTCTTCACAGGCTTGCTCAAGGCTTACCTTGAGTATCTTCATTCCAATGGGGAGGGCCTGTGCAGGTGAAGACATTCAACTCAGGAGCAAATGGACCATGGACCACATCTCCTCTGTGCCCTGGCACTGTGACATGCTGAACACCAGCAATGGGACAGAGCTACCTGGATGACTGAAAAACTTCACCATGCTTCAGATGACCTCAGCCAAGTCATATCCTGGTCCTTTCATTGTGACTTAAAAAGTGATAGTGAATTGGGGTAAGCAAACCAAGCCTATGACACACTTCATCACCACATTCCTTGCCTTGATCATTAAACATTTCCTAGAGTTGTACACCTGGTAACTAAGTGTTCGCAGTGTGTCCACTATCTTTCAAGGGATTTGTAACGAGGTCAACCCTGGCCATCACAAAGACCTGGAGAAGGGCTGTTTATGTCATCTTAAAGAAGGAGGCAAGTTTCCCAGGCATGCTTTCTGGTCTAAATCATGACTGTTCAATCTCTCAGGTCCTCCTAAGCATTCTGTTTAAACAAACATTATTTATGTTTGGCAGGAGGACCATTCCCCACTGTCTGCTTTCTCTTCACTTACCTAAAACTGCACATTTAATTTCTGTTTACACATATATAAACCATGTTTTTAGGAGCAGCCTGGGAAATCCTTGGTTGGAGATGGATTTTGCCTTCGGAAAACACAGAGGTGAGTGACATCTGTATATTGTGTTATCAGAAGCGTGACATGTGGTTGATTGGGACCAGGTGCTTCACAGACTCCATGTGAGTGAAGTTGTAAACCTCTAGTTGACAAGGCAAGGTGACAGCCCAGTTCTTGTTAGGAAAGGCTTGATTAGCAATATCTATTTTCCACTTTAGGGGTTGTAAAAAACAGTTGAAAACCTTGGGGTGCTATGACTATGAAGCTGAGGTTTGGCCAAAGATAACACTCTCTGATCAACTCATATATATTTGACCTGTAAAACAGCTGAAGTAGACAGGATGGGTATGTGGGAGCAGACAAAAATTTTAGGTTAAACTTATGAGATTGATAAAATTCATTAGGGACTTCTGGTTAAGATGGTAGCATAGGTAGACACATTTCACCTCCTTGCTTACAACCATAAGAAGGATCTCAACCTCAAAACAAAAAACACTCAAACTGCCAGAAAATTGTACTGTATGGAAGTCTGACAACCAAAAGTCTAAAGAAGCCATATTCATCCAGATGGGTAGGAGAGGTGGAGCCGGGGAGCCAGGGTGGAAAGGACACAGAGTGACGGTGGCAAGGTACTGGTGGTGAGGTGGTGGTAGCGGCAGCTGGCAAAATGAGAGTCCCTCATTCACATGTGGTGGATAAAAATTGGGAAGGACAACTGAGGAGTGAGCGATCTGAGCCCCAGGCTAGACTGCACAGCCCAGGGTTCCAGCGCCAGTAAAATAAAGCCTCATAACTTCTGGCTATAAAAACCAGTGGGGTTTGGGGTGCCAGAAGAACCTGCTGGTCTCTCAGGAGAGTCTGTTTAAAGGGCCCACATAGTCCTAGAATATACACAAACTCACCCACTCTGGGAACCAACACCAGGGAAACAGCTAGAAGGGCACCAATTGCATATGGGAAGTGGGTAAAGTGACTGGAAGTGAGGTGAGTGCCAAGCAAGCCTCCAGCAGCCAGGCCATGGCATTGTCTGCTCTCTCATCCCTCCCCCATATAGAGAGCCACAAAGCAGTGAAGCAGATTTCCCTACCCTGGTGAATACCTAAGGCTCTGCCCCATACAACTTAACAGGTGAGCTAAGACAGGGAGTCAAAGCAGCTCTACCTAATACACAGAAACAAAGATGGGGAGGCTGCCAAATCAAGGAGACAAATATGGCTCAAATAAAAGAACAGAACAAAATCCCAGAAAAAGAACTAAATGAAATGGAGATAGCCAACCCAGCAGATGCAGGATTCAAAACACTGGTGATAAGGATGCTTAGAGAACTCACTGAGTACTGCAAAAGCATAAGGGAAGAAATGAAGTTTACATTAAGTGGAATAAAGAAAAATCCACAGCCTAACAACAGTGAAGGGAAGGAGGTCAGGGTTCAAATCAACAATATGGAAAATAAGGAAGAAATAAACAGTCAATCAAACAGAGTGAAGAAACAAGAATTAAAAACAAAACGAAACAAAAAACAACCGAAGAGAGTATAAGAAGAGTCTGGGACAGCTCCAAAAGTGCCAACACCTGAATCATAAGGATGCCAGAAGGAGATGAAGAGCACGCAATTGAAAGCATTTGAAAAAATAATGAAAGAAAACTTCCCTAATTTGGCAAAGGAAATAGACATACAAGTCCAAGAAGAACAGAGAGTACCAAACAAGTTGGACCCAAAGAGGACTACACCAAGGCACATCATAATTAATATGCCAAAGATTAAAGACAAAGAATCTTAAAAGCAGCAAGAGAAAACCAGAGACTTACTTACAAAGAAGTTCCCATAAGACTATTAGCTGATTTCTCAAAAGAGACCTTGCAGGCAAAAAGGGGCTGGTAAGAAGTATTCAAAGTGATGAAAAGCAAGGACCTACAACCAAGATTATTCTATCCAGCAAAGCTATTATTTAGAATGGAAGGGCAGATAAAGTGCTTCCTATAAAAAGTAAAGCTAAAGGAGGTCATCATCACCAAGCCTTTATCATATGAAATTTTAAAGGGACTTATTAAAAAGAAGATAAAAAATACAAACAGTAAAATGACAACAAACTCACAACTATCAACAACCGAACCTAAAAAAAACCCCAAAAACTAAGCAAACAACTAGAACAGGAACAGAACCATAGAGATGGAGATCATTTGAAGGGTTATCAGTGGGGAGGGTGAAGGGGACTAATGGAGAAAATGTACAGGGAATAAGAAGCATAAATGGTAGGTACAAAATAGACAGGAGGAGGTTAAGAATAGTATAGGAAATGGAGAAGCCAAAGAACTTATATGCATAACCATGGACATGAACTAAGGAGGGGAATAATGGTGGGGGGGTAGTAGGTGGAGGGGGGTAAATGGAGAGAAATTGGGACAACTGGAATAGCATGATCAATAAAATATCCTTTAAAAAATTCATTGGATATTTATTGGTTTGGTTTGGCCAAAAAACACTCTGCTTAGTTTTTTTTTCTGTAAAAAGATATTTTTCACTTTCACTGGTTACTTTATTGATTTGGCCATTTTGAGTATGTTGGCAATCTCCTACATGGTGTACATGGATTGTTCTCAGTTAATGTCTCAGTTTGATTGTCATCAACTTGAGCTAGTCTACCTGACCATGGAGCTTCGTCCAGTGAGAAATTTCCAGCACAAAACTTTGCAAACCACTTTTGACACGTTCACTTAGTCACAGCACCTTTTCAATACACTGCACAAATCTTTTCTTGAGTTTCAGTTGCGTTTTTACCTTTCTTGAGATAATAAAGCATAACATGGTGAAAATGTTGCGTATTTTCTTCCATCTTCAATATGGCCACATGAACAACTCCATTTTGGTAAGTTTTTCTAGATACATGCTGATATGACAGCTGTCACAATACAAACTAACAAAATTGTTTTGAATGAAGTTAAAGACAACTAAGTGCTACTAGAGACATCTTATGGGGAAAAAATTTTTTTGGCCAACCCAATAGTTCTTTACTGTTTACTTCAAGGTTTGCGTTAACACCAGTATTTTCCTAATTGGCAGTATGTGACATGGGTTGGTAACCTTCCCTGATTTAAGTCATGTTCAATGCATTCCGAACCTGAATCCTAAAGTCTTTAAATCATAGCTGGTTCATTGAATAAAATAAGGGGCAGAGAGACGAAAGCAAGATGTCACCTTATTTGTTTCTTAATTTATCCTTCTGTGAGTTAATTCAACAAACAGGTCAGTTTTCACCAGGTTTTTCTCCAAGAGTTTCATCCTTCTCTCTAACCTTTCCCTTATCCTTTGTGAATGAATTTGCCTATTTTGGACAGCCCCACAGATGTTTTAGTGAGATCTAACTTGTCTCATTTTAGCTAATAAAATTGGTTTATTTCCTTTGAGTTTATTTGCAGGATAATACCTGAGGTGAGTGGATAACAGCACGCTGTTTATGAGAAAATATACCACCTGGTAAGTGAAATAGCCTTATTTTTAGCTTTTACTTCACTTGTATATTTGTTCATGAATGACTTTCTCCATTTTTAAAAAAGTAAATGAAAGGAAATAGCACTTATGTGTACATTTGGGTATTTTGTATTGAGACTAGGCTGTACATTTGGATCATAAGGTAATGTCTGTCTTTGGAGGTATTTCTGGAAGTTTGCCAGTATTTTGCTGAGTTTTTGACTTGGCTACATGGACTGATCTGTTTTCTTCTAAAATACAGAGCTTGGTTCACTAATGTGTCTATTGTTTACACTATTGTTATAGTAATGAACTTTCAAGGCATGACTGCTGTCCTTCTCAATCAAAAATGGGATCATGAGGGAATCTTTCAATGTTGACAGTGGGAAGTGATGTGATATTTCTGCCAGGTCTGTCCTTCATCTCCTTGTCTCTCTAAGGTTACTTGGATGCTGATAATAGCAATTAGCATTCAGTGAGAGCTTCAGTGATATGCCAGGCACCTTGATATTTCCTCAACATGAAGTAACTAATAGTTTCTTCACAACAAACCTATCTTATGAGGTATCCTCTTTTAAAGGTGAAGAAGCTGAGGCATAAATGACCTTTGGTGATTGTTGATCATTCTAGTCTCAGAGGGCTCACAGATTCTTGGGCTCATCTTGCTGAGGTCCTGGAAACATCTGAGGCCAAGCAGAGGACTGTAGTGTGAGCAGTTACGAGCCCAGGACTGGCCTGTGGCTAACATCCCAAACTTTTACACTGTGGTTGGTGACACCTGGGTAGGACTCTGTCACTCCCTGCTCTGCTGTCATTTTGGCTGGAAAATTTTCCATATGATCTCGAGCCCTTCCCACCATTTAGCCTTCCTGGAATTTGGATCTGGCATCTGACTCATTCCCCTCCACTGGAGTTTCTGTAGCACTTTGGTTGCTGGTATGTATTTATAGTTCTAGCACTGGCTTTTTCTTTAAAGCAAAACCTAAAATGCCTTAGGAAATAATTGGAATTTCAAGAGCTTTCTGGAGTATTTTTATACTGTTCAACAGGGTGTGATGTGCTGAGGTCAGTTGCTGGGAAATAGGCTGGAGGGTGGCATTCAGTCTGGGGGTCCCGGGCACATCTCCCACAATGGTCCACGCATGGCTATTGCCTGGGCCTGGAGACATGCTGCCCTTTCACAAGAACCTGTTTATGAAGAACCCTGTAATATGCTTTTTTTTTTTTCCCCCAAAGAAAACACTTCCTATAGTGGCTTTACTTAAAAATAAGGAGCCAGGAGCCCAAGAATGCCATAATTGATTTTAGGGGATGAGAAAATGACCACTCCAGTAAAATGTGCTATTGTCATCTCTACCAACCTCCAAGCAGTAGGGAAGAATGAGGGCACATGCCAAGGTGGCCATGCGTGGTGGGCTCTTGCTCAGAGGAGCTGGAGATAGTGTAATGGGTAAGAGCAAGGCTCTGGCTAAACAGCCAGATGACTCCCGTTTGAATTTGATCCACCGGCTGGGTGACTTCAGTCTTCTCTGAACTTATCTCTATTTATGTATCTACCCATATGTAAATGGGATAATCACGGGGTTGATGTGAGGATTAAATGTAGCAGTGATTTATGAATGTTAGCCCCTGCCAATAGTGCACATCCACAACTTCAGCACGCAGTTACTTCACAGTGCTCACTTCCAGGCATGTATTCCAAACCTGAATCCTGCAGTCTTTAAATACAGGAAGCCTGGAGTGAGACACCTCCTGCATCCAAGTCTGCATCCGCCTAGACGTGCCTGTGCTTGCTTTCTTCCTAAAGGTACTGTGGCTCCCACTACATAGGGTCATAACTAAGACAACTGTCAAAGGGCAGCACTAAGTCTGAATGTGCACACCTACAACCGTGGCTCCGCTGGGTCCTTTTACAGAGCTGGCTCTTCTAGGCATGGGCCCCCTGCTCCCATGTGGAGCTGAAAACTCTTTAGCCAAACACATGTAAGTGACTGGGCACCACCCTTTCCCCCTGCACAAAACAGGATGGGACGGCTGAGCTTAAGAGAGAGTCAGACAACACGATTTAAATAAATAAGTTGTATTATCTGTACAAAAAATATAAATACAGTTTTGTGTTTTAGAGGAGGAAGTGCCTCCTTCCACATTATTCAGCAGTCCTAATAATCTTGGGGTGCTGCTGAGTCACAATTCACAGAACAAACAGTAAATGAACATTCATCTCATGCAAGGAGCATGCGGCCTCCTACCCCAAACCCAGGTCCTCCAAGCTTGCTCTGAAACCCACTTCCACAGGGCCCAACCTGGCACATGGCAGAGCTGGGACACCTGCTTTATAGGAAATGTGAATATTGGCCACTGTTTTTCAATAGCTGTTGAACTAGAAATAATCGGCCACGTTAGTAGTAGTACAGAATTTGTCTTTCTTCATTCCACGAGTAACTATTGTGTCATAAAGGAACTCCCTTTTTTGGCCCCATCATTCCATGTTAGTTCGTACAATGTATTCTGTACACAGTGAATGGATCCAGAATTAAACATCAGGTTCTATTAAAAATAGGAACAATACAATAATCACCACTGAGTTTACAGGAACACAACTGCAGAAAGTTACTAAAATGTCCCCCAAATACTATGTTTTCTGGATGACAATGTACAATTATTAATATTGCACTTTTTTATACAAGAAATCCTAATAAATATTCACAAAAGATATACAGACATAGAAAACATTCTCTTTTATTTTAAATAAACATTACACTGATTTTTTTAGTAACATGATTCCTTAGAGCCCATTTTTGTGGTGAGGAAGAAAGAAGCCTGCCTCACGGTCCACAGCTCACCTGGGAAGGGCGCAGTGTAACGTCTGTCCCCCTCAGCTCTTCCCTCCAGGCTGGCTGGAGATGCACCCTGGAGTCAGTGGTGGCCCCGGAGGGAGTGGTGCTTCACAGGTGTGGTATGTGGGGGGTGTTTCACCTGAAGGGTGAGTGGCTCTGGCCACCCTGCCCTGCCTATTAAAGTGTGGCCACTCAGGGGGAGGTGGCCAAAATCACTTGTCCAAAGCTACTTGTTGAGTCATTTGCCAAATCACCCAAACTGGTGTATGTTGATGTCTAGTTGTTCCTTGTGTGGGGGGAATGGGTTGAAAAGCCTTTGAGGACGGTCCTGGAAACTTTAGTTATCTTTTGGCTTTGCCACCATATCCCATCACTCTGTCCCATCACCCTGCCCCAGTCTGTGAAAACCCGCTGTCCACCTCAGGCCCTGGCCAGCTCTAGAGTGGAGTGGTTGCTGTGACCTGATGGCTGCTCTCTGGCAAGCTGATTAATGAATTGGCTTTTGAAGATTGACCCTAGTCCCTGGCTCCTGAAGGGGGGCAGCATAGGCCAACCAGGCAGAACACCCAGCCTATTCGTGTTCAGAATGCCCCGGCTCACATTAGCAGTGAGTTCCAGGCTGGGGGACTCTAGACGTAGATATAGAGATGCCAGGGGTGGTTCTGCCATGGGTGTAGAGGCAGAAAGTTCACTGACACAGCGTGGGGAGTAGGGCCTCCCCTCTACCCCATGGAGGGCAAGTCTCTCACTAAAGCCTGAGCCTCTGTGAGAGCAGCAGAGCTCTGAGCATCCCCTCCCGAGCCTGCAGAGTCCTCTGCACACAGGCAGGGTTCAGAGTCCATCTGAGAGCCTCCTGCCTGCTCCTTCTTCCCCTGTCTCCCTCCACTTCCCCACTGAGGATCATGCACAGGCTTCTTTTTGCTTCTGTCCCCTCTGCCCTCGCTACTTCATTCTCTGCACTGTGTGCGTTAGGCCTATTTGGACTGTCTCCCCCTTTACTCCTACGTGTCCAAGTTTTGAGTTCTCGTTGCTCTGTGTCCCCCATCCCCAACCAGAAGAGCTGAGTTCTAAGCTGGGTTCTGCCTCAGCATGGTGTCCCCCTCCCTGCTTGCCCTTCCCGAGGCCGAGGGGCAAAGGCAGAGAAGGAGACAGGGACAGCACATTCCTGCGTTAACAGTGCACCACTGGGAAAGACCCAGTTGCTTGTACAAAGTCTGGACCGATGCTTTGCAAACCATCTGGGCCTCTGTCCTGCCTGCTGGGAGCTCTGGCTCCATGCTGTCCCCAGGGGCTTGCCTGCCTCTTTCTAGGTCTCTTTAAGACCCATGTTTGGGAGGAAGCCAGTTTTTCAGGGAAGCCCCTGCTGTCTGGCCTGGTCAGCTCTGCAACCTCCTTTAGACCTCTGTCCTTGTCCTTTCCCAACATCCTGTCCTCCATCTAACTGAAAGAGAAGGCATGCTGAGGTCCTCATGTCTGGGGTGTGCTAGGGGAGGAGGTGGGATGGGGGCGTGTGGTTGGGGGCAGGGAGGGGGAAATAAATAAATAAAACGAAGAAAGTTAAGTTCTGTTCAAGGTGGTTGCGTGAGTCCTTTGTGCGGCCAGGGCGGAGCTCTTTCCTGTGCCCTGTCTTCACGCTTTGCCACAGGTTCCACAGCAGCGAGACTTGAACTGGCTGAGCTGGCAGAGTTTGAGCTGTTTCACCTTCTCGCAGTACCTGGTGGTATCCCTGCACTCCACTGGGAAAGAAGGACGGGGTAGGGGAAGGGGACAGAAAGGCAACATGAAACAGAGGCTGTGGGCACCCGGTCTGCCCTGGGCACCAGATTCCTGTGCTGGAGGGGCCACTGCTGTCCAGCTCCTCTGGGCTGGCCTTGCTCCAGCGGGCCTCAGTCACTTGCCCGAGGCTGCCAACAAGCTGCAGCTGAATGGCGAATGCTGGGGCCCTGCCCAGAGGCTGCTCTGCTACTTTTCTGATAGCTCCCTCCCTTCCTGAGGGTGCCTGTTATTTCCCTCTGTAGGACCACCTCACCTCCCAGGCAAGCTAGCCTTCTCACGTGGTATTTTGGTTAAGTGACTTTCCTCCTTGAGATGGTTCCCAGAAAGACTAGAATTTGTTCCACTTCGAGGTAGCACGGTAGTCAGGCCCTAGTTGATGGCCACATCCCCAGATCGAGAGCTTTCCTTTCCTGGGGAAGCTTCATTTTCTTGTGTGCTCCACCTAAGCCTCTCTACACCTTCCTCTCTCCAGGCCTTAGCAGAAGACCATGGTGTTCTAGTTCAGTATCGGCAAAGACTGGATGGCTGCTCACTATCGGGGCCGATCTGGGTTGTGGACCTCTGACTGACAATGAGTCTGCTACTTTCACTGCACATTGGTACTGAGTGTGGTGAACTTCTACCACAAAGATGGGTCAGCACCACACAGGAGGACAAAGACCACCCCTCCCAGGGTACAGAAAGCAACCAGAACTGCACGCCTCCTGGGCACCTGCCTCAGCTCTGGGACTCTGATGCTTAGTGAAGCCCTGTTGGGAGAAAACAGTGCTGTAACAAGTAAGAATTTCCTATTGTTTGTCTCACACTTTGCCTTCCCTATGAAGAAGCACCCCCAATTTGCTTTGGGTCCAGAGGAAGAAAAAAATAGATCCCCACCCAACAGGGACATGAATGCTGGTGTTAGGCCAAGGAGGAGCAGAGCTGAGGGAGGAGGGCATGAAGGGGTGTCCATCCCAAGGGCAGGGCTCAGTCTGGTCGGTGTGCGTGGGCAGGGGAGGAGGGGGCAGCCAGCAGGTGCTTGTTCTGTGAGCAGCAGAGCTGTGATGGTGCAGGGCCTGTTAAGTGGAAGGCACTCTGCGTGCTGCTTTACTGGGGACAGTGCTTTCTCTGTAGTAGCCCGCCCCCAAAGAGCCACTGTTTAGTTGTTACCTGTGGGCACCAGCCAAATGACTGCCGGTGAGCTGGAGGCTGATTTCATCTGGCACTTGACCAACAGCACCTGGCTCTCTCTCACGGCCAGGAGGGAGCCCTCAGAGCACACCCAGCCATCTTTTGTGGCCTAAATATGTGTACACACACCCTTGCACACACCCATGCACCCCTCTGAAAATACCTAACTCTAGCCCCAGCTCACAATTCTTGGGAAGCCTGATCCAATGCCCTCTGCTCAGGCTTGGGCCCAGGGACTGTTCTCTGCACCTGATGCCCCATGGGGAATTTGCAGAAGGCTCTTTGGGGTTGGGACATACTGTTTTCACACGGGGTGATGTTGCAGCGCTGCCAGTTGGCAGGCCGGGGCCCCCAGGAGCACAGGTGCTCGGGCACTGCCTTGTTGGTGCGGGCATGCACACACTCCACACGCCGGGATTGGAAGCCGTAGTTGCCACAGGTCGCCGTGCACAGGGTCCACAGGCTGACTCTCCAGTGTACGCTGCAGGCTTCTGACCAGCAGTTCTGGGTGCTCACGGGCCTGTAGGTGGAGGGTGGCAGGGTTAGAGTCTGCCTCGGGGGGGGGGGGGCTGGAGCCAGATGGGGTGGGGGGCAGATGTTGCAAACCCAGTAATCATGTAACCCAAGACCTTCCTTCCAGTGCTACCAGACCTGGTACTTAAAGGCTGTAA